>SJJU01004540.1:0-33962 GCA_012932125.1 Conopomorpha cramerella | reverse complement strand
TCTGAATTCACCCAAAAAACACAGGACCTTCGTTAGCCTATGTCGTGAGTACAACAAAAAAGGTTCTAGCAAGAACTCTGTTATTAGGTCGGGTAACCAAGATACTTAGGTAGGCAGTGTCTTTTTGCCTTTATGGTGTGCACGCCACTGGCCAGAAGCGCATCAGGCAATGTGTATAACGAACGACCACGGGAAGGAGGCGTGTGCGCGGGGTGGCTATTTTTTAGGTTAGGTTAAATCGATTCTGAAAAATCGATTGCATACATTACCTATGCTTCAACCGGGGTTCTATACAATTTCTAAGTATTCTACATATTTCCTAGGTAAAGTGTGAAATAGTTGAACTATTCAATAACATTTCATACATTGCCTGAACGACTCCGGCATTCTATACATTTCTTAGGTATTGTTCTCATTTTTAACCGACTTAAAAAAAAAGGAGGAGGTTCTCAATTCGACCATATATGCTTTTTTTATGTTTGTTCGCGGAAAACTTCGTCATTTATAAAACCGATTTTGAAATTTTTTCCGATTTTACATTCGACAGGGTTTACTTTCAAGATGGTCTCATTAAAATTTTATCTAAATTGGTTCAGTACTTTAGATTTTTTATTACTTTTTCTTTCATTGTCAGAATTTATCTTTACTGTATTTTATTTTATTTTGTAAAAACTATAAAGGAAGAGCGGGGTCTCACTGGCACAGGTTATTATAACTTACAAGTGAGTCCCCAACCACATGCATGTTACCGGACTGCCAAACGTAAAAAAAAAATCATTTTTATTTTTTTAATTTTTCATTGTATAGAATGCCTGCATTATACACATTTCCTATAACATATACATAGTATATTTCTACCAGGGCAACAATTTCTTCTTGCCTGATGAGAAATAGGGTCTACACAATAAAATATAAATATAAAATATAAAATGATAATGTGAGTGTTCCGTTTTTTTAAGGCACGGATTTCTAAAGCACACCTGTGAAAAAGTTGACAATTATTTGCCTACTACTTTAAGTTCGCGATAATGGTTATTAGTACTAACTGTTACTGTACTTGTATTTTACGGACGTCTCATTAAAAGCCAAACAAATATAAGACGTATTAGATAATATAAGTGACTTTTAACTCTATCTGGATAGGGTTAAACAGAATTGAAAACTCCAGACTGAAAATCAACCTAATGAACAAGTGTGCTCCATCGGAGACCACATCGCTGCTTAACATCAGGCAGGATGGTGGTCAAACACTTGTTCATAGTGATAAAAAAAAAGAAATCATCGCCTGGCAAAGGAGAAATTTCCATTCTCATGCAATGAAGTATCAATCTGTATAAAACGTATAAAAACGCTTTTCCATAATATTCACGATGTCGAACCGATAATTCAAAAATGATTTTTTGTAATAATAATAATTGGTCACATCTCTGTTGACTAAATAATAAAAACAATTAAGTACAAACATAAATTATTATTTTTTTGTGTATTTTTTCATTTCAGAACAGTATGGACAAGCGTTTGACCACCATTCTGTCTGATGCTAAGCAGCGATCTGGTCTACCATGAAACACATACTTTGTCCATTAGATACCTACCCGTGACTTGAAGACCTCCTGACTATACTGCGCAGGAAACACAGACTCCGGCAAGTCATTCCAATTCCTGGCGGTTCGCAGTAGTAATACGTGTGTAACATGCTTTGTACTTAGTTGTTTGACAAGTGTCAATTAAATGTCACAAAGTACTTTGCGAAGTTCAAAGCGGCATACGCACATTTTCCGCGGCAGCTACTACATACATTTAATTGCTGTACAAGTATCGTATTTTTCAACGTTCACTTTTTATCCCGACTTTACTGCTTCCGTGTAGTAAAACAGTACAATTTTTAGTTTATACGCCGACAACAGCCATTGTATGGCGGCGAACAAAAACTTTATTTAGCTGCAGCTGGATGATATGTCGTCGGATTTAAATGTAAATAAGTTTATACTCAGATTTAGTTGGATTCAAACTGAATTCTGTAAAATGTCTCTGAATGCGAAAACCAGAGTCTGCCTTCCGAATCCACTAATAACAATAGTGTCACAATTTTATCTTACGGCCTACTCTTAATCGTTTGTCACGTTAATTATGTTATTACACTATCTTGAAATCTTTTAAAGCATAAGAAACATTCATCCAATCGCCTTATCTTGGCGACATAGCTAAGTTCCTGGGTAGGGTCGGAGAACAAACCACTTGGTCTGCCTGGATTTGAGAGCTGGTCGGACTGAGACTTTCAGGCCGCTGGTCTAGATTTGTATTTAAGCTCATGGACTTTTTATCAGGTTACATAAAGCAGGAGCTGAAGGGGATGAGAATAGTCAGTATCACGAAGTGCCGCTATACCTATGTACATATATTATACACGATCAAATGGCGGTGTGGTTGTGCCGGGGAGCAAGGGAACCGGCGTATTGCGTCCTAACCCGTCGCCCCGGCGTGCCGTCAGCACCATCAACATTAATTACGTACCTAATATATCATCATCATCATCATCGTCACCACCACCATCACCATCACCATCATCATCAGCCCATACTTGTCCACTGCTGGACATAGGCCTCTTTTCAATTGCACGCCACTGTGATCTGTTTTCGGCTTCTCGCATCCAGCTTCTGCCAGCCATCTTGCGTATATCGTCAGCCCTTGCCTGAGGTCGTCCTACACTCCGTTTGCCGAGACGCGGTCTTCACTCGAGAACTCGTTTGCCCCAACGGTCATCGGATCTACGGCTAATATGACCGGCCCACTGCTACTTTAGCTTGCTAAAACGATGAGCTATGTCGATGACTTTGCTTCTGTGTCGGATTACTTCATTTCTGATTCGGTCCTTCAGAGAAACGCTGAGCATGGCCCTTTCCATAGCACGCTGTGCGACTTTGAGCTTGTGGGCCAACCGTGCCGTCAGTGTCCACGTCTCAGCTCCGTATGTCATTACAGGTAGGACACACTGATTGAAGACTTTTGTCTTCAGGCACTGTGGAATCGCTGATATTAAGACTCGACGTAACTTCCCAAATGCTGCCCAATCCAGCTGAATTCTTCTCTTTACCTCGTCCTCGAAGTTGTTTCTACTCAACTGCAATGTCTGTCCAAGGTATACGTATTTTTGAACAACTTCGAGAACGATGCCATGTACTGAAATCGGTTCTGGTACAACATGACCTTGGTTTTATCCAAGTTCATCCGTAGGCCGATCCGTAGAGAAGAATCAGCTAGGTCATTCAACATCCGTTGAAGGTCCTGCAGCGTTTCTGCCATGATGACAATGTCGTTTGTAAATCGTAAGTGAGAGATGTGTTGGCCATTGATGTTGATGCCACGTCCTTTCCAATGCAGCGTCTTGAACATATCCTCCATTGCATTTGTGAACAATTTCGGGGAAATAACATCCCCTTGTCTCACTCCTCGATTCAATGGTATAGGACTTGTCTGCTGATTTTGTTCTTGGACGGATATGGTAGCAGCCTCGTAGAAGCATCTTACCATTTGGATGTATCGCCAGTCAACTTCAACAGAACGGACCAGATCTCAACCGAGTCAAAGGCCTTCTCATAGTCCACGAATGCTAGACACAGGGGCAGATTATTTTCCTGAGTTTTCTCTATGATATGCCGCACTGTGTGGATGCGGCCTACGATGGCATAACCGCTCCGAAATCCAGCCAGCTCCGGAGGTTGAAATTCGTCGAGTCTTCGCGAAAGACGGTTTATGATCACTCTTGAAAACAGCTTGTAGACGTGGCTTAGAAGAGAAATGGGTCGATAATTCTTCAACAGGGTCTTATCTCCCTTCTTGAAGAACAGGACGACCACACCTCTGCTCCACGCCTCCGGAGTTCTCCCTTCGAACAGGACAGCGTTAAAAATCTTTTGGAACTCCTTCAAAATGGGTTTAGCCTTCAATAGTACTGTTGTAATGCCATCCTCTCTTAGAGATTTTCCATTTTTAAGATGTCTGAGAGGGATCCTAATTTTGCCAACACTGACTATTGGCATAAAATACTATTCTTCAATATAACTTTTCATTTAATCAGGGCGTGTTGCCAGTAATGACTTGCACATCCAAAAACCATCAAATTAAAGCCCACAGCTAACCATCACACTACCCGTGCGCCAAAGTTGTACATCTAAATCGGTATGTAGTAGCTAATAAGCATTTTTGGTATGAAAGCGCGATAGAAGATTTACTTTCGCAGTTAGAATATGGCAAGGATGATAATTAAGTACAATTCCATTTAGAATTAAGATAAATTAGCTATCTACCCAAAAAGCTGCCTTAATAACTTCAGAAGAACAGAAACGATATTGTACAAAAAAAAAAATATTTCAATGTAAAAATCTCTATCAACTAAATAAATGTAATAAACACCGCATAAATTAAGAAATTAATGAAATGTGAGTAAATTGTATGTCATTAGGCGCACTTGTGAAGTTTAATCATATTGTAGATAATTATATAAAACATGAAAATAGTAAGGCAGGTTTATTTACAGGGTCTGTGAACATTTAGAGAGCGCCAATTTAATGTACATACAACGACGCCTATTAGTGAAGATGTGAACGTTATTTGATACATACTTATTATGTACCTAAGTATAATAATTCGTTGTTGAAAATTCTCGTCTAGGAGGGACAGGGGTGAAGTGTAGGAATTTTGTATGTATGAAAATTAGGCATTTTCATACATACAAAATTCCTACAGGCAGAGGTCCAGGTTTTATAACCATCCGTACCCGATCGAATGAAGATTTTGGTTGTAAAATTAGTATAGTGTTTTTTTTTATTTGGAAAATAATGCAATATTTAGGTACAAGATCGGACTTATTTCCTCGTTCCATATAAGAAATACAAAAAAAGCAGAAATAAATTGTTCCGCAACATGTTCATGTTCCTACGGGAACCAAATAAAATTCCGGGATAAAAATTAGCCTTAATGTTGACCAGGATACAAATGATCGTGCAAAATATCAACAAAATCTGTTCAGCCGTGATTCACGGACCAGCAGACAGACAGACAGACATTTTTTCCAAAAACATGAAGGTCTTAACGGCAACTTGATATTATATGCGAAAACCAGTGGAGTGGATTTCGCGTAAAACGAAAAAATTTAGTTTTGGACCCTGAATAGTTAATAGAACCCTGAATAGTATAGAAGATAGATAGATAAATATAGATAACCGATATGTGACACCTAATTTTCTTAAGTTCCACCTCGAGTTGCCAAGCCTGGCCTCCCGTAGCCCGGAGATTCGTCCTACCACCTGCATCTCGGTTACCGTGACACCGTGACCATGAATAGCGGAGCCGACGGGAACGGGGGTCCGTGGCCTTGAGGAAATGCCAATAATCACCACGCTTGGCAGGGGGGTTGGCGATCGCAGTGGTGTTGTGGTTTAACTCACAAAGAGCGCTGCTGCCGGCTTTCTGGAGGGTTCCGGCCAGGGTCAGGGCCACTTACGACTCCCAGGGCGGGAAAAGTTTGGCTGGAGTGGTGACATATGTATTCTATTCGCTGTCACCCTGCCTTCGCTGGCTAACGTCAGCATCGGAGCATTATTAAACAGCAATTTTTGTTGTTGTTGTCAGTATGTAACAGTAGGTACGCAAGAAAACGTCACTTTTGAAATCGGTTGACAATAACAGACCATTTTGCAACAAATAAACGTAACAGAATTGGGAACCTGTGCACGCGGTGGCGGCGTCGGAATGCTCTTTAATCACCTAGCGGCAATGTCAGTTGAATTCAACAATCATTTATTGCAAAACGTTTCGTATTTTGTTCCAGTCAAAAATTATAAATAGATTGGACTCCCGTTCTAGATAACCGAACCGTGTTATATGAAAAACTTTTGCCAAACAAGATTTTCGTGTTTAGGTCTGTTAAAAAATGTACACATAATATTTGACCCGCTTCAAATGATACTTGATTTGTCAGTTAAAAAACAGTCCAAAATAAGGGAGCGTGAGTATATATGTAAGTATTATCTCGGTTCTTATTGATTATGGTATAATGGTTTACAGGTGAACCATCATGTATTTTCATTAATTATAATCTATTACAACCTTAGGTATCTTGCAGCGTGCGTCCGCTACGATGTAACGATGGCTGACCTCGATTACTAAGGTAGTAGACCATTTTCTTGACCGACATTTTCTATTATTTATCACGTCTCTGTAACCCCCTTTTTGGCCTCCCTTTGTTTCGTCTACTCCTCCCAATTTTGAGCCACCTGTTGCTACCCCGGTACATATGTCCAGTTCGTCCCGCCATCTCCGCTTGGGCTTATCGCGTCTTCGGTGTTCATCGTTAGGGACCCAGTCAGCTTTCGTCTACCGATGTACATCCATTCGACTGACATGGCCAGCCCAGTCCCACTTCAGCATTTCGGTTGCAACTCCAACATCTGTTATTTGGCTTTTAGAGCGCAGGGTCGTGTTCTGGACATGATCAGTCCTTTTTATATCTAACTGCGCAGCATGCGCACAAATAATAATTATTGATATAATTTCTTTTTGTTTTATTTATAGGTTACCAATGCTGCAAGATCTTGAGGACTATATTATGGAGATATAATATTTGTTATTGCGAAAGTCGAAAGGCGAGAGAAATCTCCCGACGCCTAAACAATACGTACGAAAATCGTACTCGAAAGGCGACAAAATGCTCGCATGGTCGAGAAACTGGAACCGCATCGAAGTTGAAGCTTGAAAGACGAATTTCTCGCTTTGAGATTTATAGGAGAGTTTATCATCTGTGGAATTCAGTGAGAAGAGATTTAATTAAAATAAAAAAAAAACTCTTCTAATGTAAACGGCCTCTTAGCGACGAACAGCGTCGATATGAACCTGATTAACACGTTCGTCGGCAGTACGTCTGTGGGCGGTTAATTCAAAGTTCGCGATCTGGCAGTACGTCGAGGGCCGATATCGAAAAAAAATATATATTGAGAACTACGTCGTTCGACGGGAATGTTGCATAGGATTAATATGAAATTGGTCAGTCACTGCCGTAATAGACGCAACCTGACAATTCTCACTGCCGTATTACAGTGATTTATTGGTGTTCAACTTGGGGGCTCACGCGCACATACAAAAGTGTTACGATGTGGGTACTACGTCGACGGGCGTCGGCGCGTGCAGCACTTCTCGAACAATCAGTGCAGTAGTGACGCTAGAGGGGGAGCACGTCTTTTCCTCGCATGGAATTGAGATATATTATTTCAAAAAAGTGTTTTATAACTATTATAAGTGCGTGTTGTACGCAGTATGCAATTTTTTGGTACCTATTGATAGTGTTTCAACGTGTTTTTTTACCTATTGCAGATAACTGCCTACTAACACTTATTTGATACTGCTGTATGGAACGGATTTTACTCATATAAGAAATATGTCATAAAGAATTCTAAATATGAGTTGGTTACATTCAGAGAACAGTTGATTAGGAAACTAATATGTCTTGGAGATGATTGTAAAGGGAAAGATTTAATAACTATTCACAAAAAGAACGACAGCAGAAAGTTTCAGAACCCCCAAAAGCAGCTAATTGACGAACACACAAAACAGATGTCCCTGGGACATTGGCCGAAACGACAACCTGCTCCTACCAATTCAAAAAGAAATATCCTTTTTTATCATGTCGAGGGTGTCTCAAAAACAAAAAAAAAAGAATAGAAACTAGTTACCTAGGTTGTGATGATCTTCCACCGCTTTTTCCGGAATGCTTTCAAGAATATCATCAGAACTTTCCCTCCTCACAAGAGGAAAATGATAATTAGTAGGAAATATAAATGCACTGGCATAATATTTCGACTCTTTGCAATTGATCTCAGTAATGGTAATTATAGTGATAATTATGATTGATACATACCTATCGACCAATTTTTCTTCTAAGCCACGTCTACAAGCTGTTTTCAAGAGTGATCACAAACCGTCTTGCGCGAAGACTCGATGAATTTCAACCTCCGGAGCAGGCTGGATTTCGGAGCGGTTATGGCACCATAGACCACATCCACACAGTGCGGCAGATCATAGAGAAAACTGAAGAATATAATCTGCCCCTGTGTCTAGCATTCGTGGACTATGAGAAGGCCTTTGACTCGGTTGAGATCTGGTCCGTTCTGGAGTCTCTGCAGCGTTGCCAAGTTGACTGGCGATACATCCAAGTGATAAGATGCCTCTACGAGGCTTCCACCATGTCTCTCCAAGTACAAAATCAGCAGACATGTCCCATACCATTGCATCGAGGAGTGAGACAAGGGGATGTTATTTCCCCGAAATTGTTCACAAATGCAATGGAGGAATAAATAAAAGGCGCATCCCTCTGTCTGTGCCTATATATCTTTAAACCTACTCAACGGATTTTCATGCGGTTTTCTTATGTAGATAGTTATTCTTGAGAATGGTTATAAGCCTTTTTTATTGAGGCCGTCAGCGCTAAAGTGGTCTAACCCAAGACCAATCAATGCGGAGAATCGACGTAGTGATCATATCTAACAACGAGTTGCAGTTTGATTGAAACACTACGTCGACAGGCGTGAACGTCCAGCGACGTAGTGCCTCTTTGCTTTATATTTGTCGTTCACGAGTGACACTACGTCGACAAGCGTTAACGTCAATAGACGTAGTGCTAATTTGGAAACACATTATAAAACTAGTAGAAGCACAACGTCTATTGACGACAATTAATTTGTATGGAGAAAACCAGTGCCGTATCGCAGTTTCTTCAGTTTCAGTAACTGCCGACGAACGTGTTAAACAGCTAAATTACTTACCTACTTTCATGTGAATGATCCCTTGGACCAAAGACATTAGTCATGTTGTTTTGTTTTATCACAGCGACAATTTTGACAAATCAAAGATATACCTCTACAAATATGTAGTAAGTAAATAATAATTACGAAAAATAGGAAAATGCAATGAAGAAATGAATGAAACAAGCGTGATAATGAGGAAAAACTCGTGGAAGACTTACATGTATTAGAGGAGCATATAAGATAGCTTTATTAGTTCGTGAGTTTCAGCAGAAAATTATTGTTTGTGTTATGGATTGTTTTCTGCTTTCTACTATACCTTTGAACCTTTTTTTACAAAAAAACACGGGCCTTACACATAAAGAGACAGTAAACTTATAATTTCGCTAATACTAGGAAATTTAGTATACATACATTTCACAGTGATGGGAGAAATTTCTAACGATAAATTGATCGATAAATATAGTTTTGTTATTTTTTATTAACGGCGGGGTGGCTCTAATCATGTTCATTAAGGTCTATGTACACTATAACTATAATAAAGAGTGATTGATTCCTACTGCACCATTTTGATGCACCCTGTATATCAGTGGCGAAGCTACCTAATAAGCCGATTCCTATCGGCTTACCAGAGCTACACTACCTATTATTAATCAAAGTATAGTTCGTGCATTCCATGAACGCGCGCGGGCCCCAGATGTGAGTCGTATATGGACACGCTAGTTGACAGTTCAAACGAACAAAATCGCCACACACACATCTAAGGCCCGCGCGCACTCACCAAAAGCAGGAACTATAACTAGGTAAGTACTTACTTATGGAAATTTGTCCATTACTCAATTTTTTAACCGACTTCAAATAAAAAGAAGGAGGAGGTTCTCAATTCGTCTGTATGTGCGAGGCATGCACTTCTTCAAAACGCACACACGCATCGCGCAGTACGTACACATCTCACGCACCCAACGTCACGCTAAAAAAAATTTCGCGCCGCCACCGCCGCGCCGCCGCCCGCCGCGAAGTGAATCCGATACAAGCCGGCTTCTCGTGGCTTATCGGGCGCCCCTTGACCAAGCGATTCTCTAGCCTCGCCATACCTACAAATTTCGACGTACTAAATGCCAAGGAATAGGTAAGCCGCTCGCGGCCATGTTCCCTCGTGTTCTTTTGCGTTGCATTATGAGCCTTACCGCAGTAGAGTTATGATTGATTTTCGCTCTTAGCTTTATTAGATTCAATTTTGTATAGAAATTATACTTTTTTTCGTTTAATTGATACCATTGCAGTTTTTTTTTATTTTGATAATAATTATTTTATTAAATGTTTCATTTAGGTAAGATTATTATTCTTAAATATGTGAAAAGTATGTGATAGCATTATCTGGATCGTGTCTTGATCTTAAGTTTGTACACTTCACTTAAACTTCACGCCTTTTAATCCCACAGCGGGGTAGGCAGAGGCACCTGCTAAAGCAAATGCCCACGGTTCACGCGCGTATTAACTCGACGTGACAGGAGGTGAGTTATTTTTCTTACTGAGATAACTTTATAACCTAAAAACCTACCAGTTATATTTTACGAGTGTTTATTTTTACATGTGAAAAGTAACTATAGTACTTACCTACTGCAAAGTACCTACATACGTAATGTTGGTACCTACCATTTGGTACTTAGGTAAGTTTTTGGTTTCGGCTTCATCATCATCATCATCATCAGGCCATACTTGTCCACTGCTGGACATAGGCCTCTCCAATTGCAATTGGTTTCGGCTTACCTTCCGAGTAATTCGTAACTTCGCCACTGCTGCATAATACTTTACTTGTTATATTGTACCGTATTCAGTTAAGAAAGTTAGTGTATTCTTTATTTAATACGTTAATAACTTCAGCTTAAAGTAAATCATCATCATCAGCCCATACTTGTCTTGCCATAGGCCTCTCCAATTGCACGCCACTGTGATCTGTTTTCGGCTTCTCGCATCCCGCTTGCCAGCCATCTTGCGTATATCATCAGTCCATCTTGCCTGAGGGCGTCCTACACTCCATTTGCCGAGACGCGGTCTCCACGTGGATAAAACCAAGGTCGTGTTCAATGAACATGTTCTACCGGAACCGATTTCAGTACACGGCACCGTTCTCGAAGTTGTTCAAAAATACGTATACCTTGGGCAGACATTACAGTTGGGTAGAAACAACTTCAAGGACGAGGTAAACAGAAGAATTCAGCTGGGTTGGGTAGCATTTGGGAAGTTACGTCGAGTCTTAACATCAGCGATCCCATAGTGCCTGAAGACAAAAGTCTTCAATCATTGTGTCCTACTTGTAATGACATACGGAGCTGAGACGTGGACACTGACGGCACGGCTAGCCCACAAGCTCAAAGTCGCACAGCGTGCTGTGGAAAGGGCTATGCTCGGCGTTTCTCTGAAGGATCGAATCAGAAATGAAGTGATCCGACAGAGAACCAAAGTCATCGACATAGCTCATCGTTTTAGCAAGCTGATGTGACAGGCCATACTAGAGAACCGATGACCATTGGGGCAAACGAGTTCTTCTTGGTTCTCGAGTACAAATCGGTGAAATTTATTTAAATAATTTTAAAGAAAAAAGGTACGACTCGTACGACCAATACGCTTCTACTCTGTAAAAAGTAATGCGTGATCAAACATAAAAAAAGATATATACGCGTCGAATTGAGTAACTCCACCGTTTTTTCGCCGATGAAAAATATGTGACCGTTGAGCTTGTCTCTGATTATATTCGTGCGGATATGGTGAACAAAATGGAATTGTATGTCCGCCCGCGTTTGATTAAAAAATGGTATGTGACCGTTGTTTTTTACATGCATAATTGCGATTTCTGTTATAAGCTTGCCGTCATCCGATGTCGGCTTGACTAGTAGTAGTGTAGTTGTAGTCGTCTACGTCGCCATGTTGAATGCCACTCTTGCGTTGTTGTTAGGTATTCGGCTAGAGTAAGTTCATTTTTGTGTTTTTTTCTAAAAATTTAAATATGGAAGGAAAATATCCGAATGGAAAAAAATATACAAAATCTATTCCGTTCGTACGGCGTATTTATTCGGCATTATTAAAAAAACACACACATATTTTAAAAATTTTTTGCAACGAAAAATTTTAAGGAAGTAGTCGATTTGACGCGTATATACAGGGAGTAACAAAATCCTGCAGTGGGAATTGAAGGGCCTATAGAGAAAGCCTTTATTAATGGAACAACACACAAAGGCAGTGGGCCGGCCATATTAGCGGTAGAACCGATGACCGTTGGGGAAAACGAGTTCTCGAGTGCAGACCGTGACTCGGCAAACTGAGTGTAGGACGCCCTCAGGCAAAGTGGACTGATGATACGCAAGATGGCTGGATGCGAGAAGCCGAAAACAGATCACAGTGGCGTGCAATTGGAGAGGCCTATGTCCAGCAGTGAATAAATATGGGCTGATGATGAATAATTATATTTAATTCACGGTTTTGTATCTCGAAGCGTGGATGATTACTTATAACGGGAATACGTTAGTCGCACTACCGCTCAATCGAATGTGATGCTTCGACCAGATCTAATCTTAATACAGAGTGTAAAAGGACATATGTTGGGCTCGCCAATATGGATGTATTTTTACTTTGGCGTTAATGTAGGGAAATTAACAAAAAAATGCTTTGCATCTCCCTAAAATAAGAATTAGTTTAAAAGGTGCAGCCGTTCTCGACTTTTGTGTTTAGAAACACATTTAGCGATTAATTTTTCATTTAAATTTTCTGTAAACCTTATAACATAAGAAATTTAGTAACAAATACATACTCTCATTTTATTAATCAACTTGAGGTTATAGGTTGTTGCAACTTCACAATATTATATGCAACAACAATAATAATGTCATAAACAGAAATCTTTGATCTCTACCACTTGTAGATAGATCCAATTGGCTTTTGTGTTGTTAGAAAGAATCGTATGTACCATTCAAAGGAGGTTTCCGGTCCCGCGTTTGTGTGTTTGCTTTCCGATCTCTTTGTGTAGTGACAGGTTTACAATAGACATTGGCCAATGGTGTTTCTTTATATGCGTTTATAGGTTGTCGAAAGCAACGTATGAGTTGTACCTCACATGTATGTAAATGTTGAAGGACATGTTTCCTGTGTAGCTTGAATGAAGGAAAATGCAATGCAAGTTCAATGCTGTTATGTAACCTACATATTTTACAGGATGAAAAAATCAATGGTATTGCCTTAAACCTTTAAAATTTCATATAATTAACAAATAATTTAAAGCAAATTGATATCTCGACAAGCTTTACATGCTTTATTTGCTATTTTCTCCAATTATGTCCAAGTGGAATAAAATGCAGAATGAATGTTTCCATTCCTCCTCCATTGTAAGCTTCTTTGATTAATATATCTATTCGAGAAGTCTGCAAAAGTAAACCAGTTTCTTTTTACGAGCTTTTATTTGTACGATCACATTACCCTAGTTTGTACTTAACTTACCATCCGAAGCTCAGACGCACTCAGAAATAACAGCTTCGAAAAAGTTACCCACCCAACAGTTCCAAGCTGTTTAGCGACGGAGCGTTGAACGTTTCATGATTAAAGCATTCAATATTGGAAATTATTTATTGAGCTGAACTTCATAAAACAAATACGGCCACCGTTGTCCATCTATCCACACACAGGAATTATATTATGTATACATAAGAGTTTTTGACGAGGGTACCTTTCGTACAGCGGT
Source organism: Conopomorpha cramerella (assembly GCA_012932125.1). Taxonomy (NCBI): domain Eukaryota; kingdom Metazoa; phylum Arthropoda; class Insecta; order Lepidoptera; family Gracillariidae; genus Conopomorpha; species Conopomorpha cramerella. Next base: position 20,435 of record SJJU01004540.1, on the reverse strand, counting down.
TCGTAAGTACCTTTACAGGTACCAACCAACCCTTCTCAAATATCTCCTTAATGTTATAGAAATTGACATACTTTAACCTAACGCAGGGTCTCGAATTTAGATCATTTCTTCATACAAATTTTGTAAACTGCGCGAGCACTGCACGTAGAATCGATAAATGACGTCATATTTTTCTACAGACATACCTAACTGTTTTCAGGTTGTAAATCACGACATCCATGGACTGAGTTATACCTAGTGACAGCGCGCGTCTTACACGAGTCTCCGTAGAAGAGGTCGTTGGTTGCCTGAAGTATATTGTTTTTATTTGATTTTGCCAGATTATCGACTTAATTCGAACCGGGGACGATTACTTTTAAAGTCATAAATGACGACGATGGTTTTTAAAGTCATAAATGACGTTCATCAAGCTTTGTGTTATGCTACTGTATATCTGTCTGTTAAAGCACTTATAACGATAAAATAAAGAAATTTTTACTTTGACTTTGACATCACATCAGAAAATGGTTGCTTATGCACCACCCTTTGCCTATCTATTCGTATACAAGATGAACTTAAGCGACCAAAAAGTAGAAATATTTTTCAAACATAGTCTTATGTTTAATACTTTTGAAATATACAGCGAGGCAAACTTGCTTATGCGCCACAGCAAAAATATTCTAGTCTAGGTTAGGTAGGTTTTCTTCTTTGCAAAACATTAAATTAAGTCATACTGGTAAATCTACTGATTTACTAAAATGTTTTAACACGTAGCAAAGAAGAGTTGCTGCAGTGACTCATACCGATGAATATAACCATGGAAAAATGTATAATAGGTATTCTTTTCCTTTTTCACTACGAAGCGATTTTTTTACACAACATGGTACCGAAATTGCAGAATAGAAATATTGCATAAGCTACACTATGGTTAGGTTGTCACGAAACGTGTAAAATGGCCAAAAATTATGCGCTTATGAAACAAAACACAGGGAATCACAGACTGCTTAAGAACCGTCAAAAATGCTCGTATCGAAATAGAAGTTAGATCAGAATAAAGAGAAAAATCAGACGAATCAAACGGTGTACATAACTCATTTTCGCATCTTAGTTTCTCAAATTAGGCGCATCAGCAATGTAGCCTTTCCAGCGTCGATTTGGTCTAAATGATACTGAAAAATGCTTCACTTTGGTTTTTATATCATTACTAGCTGTCCCGGCAAACATTTGTTTTGCCATAATAAGTCGCCTTTGTACCCCGTGTATTGGGAGAAATACAACTGGCAGGTGGATAAAAATAGATAGTAGCCGATTCTCAGACCTACTGAATACGCATATAAAATGTGGTAAAAATCGGTCAAGCCGTTTCGGAGGAGTATGGCAACGAAAACTGTGACACGAGAATTTTATATATTAGATGTCGTTGTTTGGTTCAATTTATTTTTAACGTTTGTTTTTTTCTGTTCTGTGTCGTAAATACGTGAGGAAACAAACAAAACATCATCATTAATCCAAGAAAATATGTACGAATTGGAAAGTGTGTTAAATTATTGTATTGTACCTGCAATATGAGCTCTATAAAAGATAACTAATCCCGATTACGATACCTATAGGTATTTTTTGCAACATTGTATTTTGTAGTTTTAGTTTTAGAAGAACATTCCTTGATCAGATTCGCGATGTCTTTAAGAAGACCGTACTCAGTACTCAAAACTGACGATCATGTATGATGAGATATATATGAATGTAGAACAGTCGAAAAAGCAAGCCAGCCTGTGGAGGTCCGTGATCTCAGCCTACCCCTCTGGGAAACGAGCGAGTCGTACGAGAATGTGTTTGTATGTATATACTACTTTTGACTTATATTGTCCCGGAAACTGGTCGGTCTATTCGTTTTATACAAGGTCAATCGCAAAGCCCACGGAGATTTCACGGTGAAAGCACCGTGATCCGTCTAACGTCACTGGAACGCAAATTCACACGAATCGAATGAGCCTTATCTTATTGTTCTAACTGCGCTGGACGCTTATCCAAAATATAGCAAAGTGGTGAAGCGGCGTTTCATAACCTGATTAAATTTAATTAAAAGGACGGTTAGAGGTAGTCCGAGAAATGCATCTGAACAGGAGAATTGCTGAAAAGAAAGACCTAATGACTACGTAATATCATAAAGAAAAATGTATTACTTGTTTGATAGAATTTAATGGAGATAGGATTTTATGGAGAGCCAATTCATGTCGAAAAAGGCAAGATTGGCTGGCCATGACGCTGTACTGGAACCTACCTTAATGTACGGGAATTAAAGTTGGGTATGGCAGAAGAAGCATAAAAGTAAAGTCAATGCCGTAGAAATGCGGTCATTGCGGAGCATGAAAGGCGTGACATTGAATGACAGGATAAGAAATAGTGTGATAAGAGAAAGTTGCGGTTTGAAGGAAGATGTAGTGACCAAGATTGAAAAGGGCATGCTTCGGAGGTTTGGGCATATGGAGAGAATGGATGAAAGTCGATTGACGAAGGAGATTTATATGGGTGATGTAATGGGCCGGGTGAGTAGAGGTCGCCCCAGAAGGACATATGTTGACCAGATTGGTGATGTCCTGGCTGAAGGTGGCGTGAAAAGTACTCGAAACCGGAGGTCATGTATGAAAAGATATATGAATGTAGATGAAGCGAAAGGGGTATGTTAGGACGTGATCTGAAGTCTCTGCCTACCCCTCTGGGAGACAGGCGTGAAGTCTATATATGTAGGTAATTTAATAGGATACCGAACTAAAAACTGAATCAAATTGATAAAAAATATTTCACCTTTGGCAACCTACACAATTGACATAGGCTATGTTGTATTTGCAAAGTATTTTTGACGTAGGCATCTTTACAAAAAAACCAATGATGACACAAGATGCAAAGATAAATAAAATCACGCTGATGAAATCAGGGGGAATCAGTGATTCAGATATAACCGGTTCAAGGTCGGTTCAGAGTGACACGTGTAGAGGACAAACGCGTGTCGAATTTTTCAGTTTTCTTGCTTTGCCGAAAATAGCATGTGGGAGTCAAGGATTGAGATGCGTAAAATTTCCGTCCTTTTTTTAAAAAAAATACAGTGAACAAGTTTTTGGCCGCCATCCTGACTTATGTTAAGCAGCGACGTGGTCTACGATGGAGCACACTTGTTATTTTGGTATCTATTACACATCTATGATGTTGTAAATAGAACGGTTATTTTGGTGTACACAACAACATTCACAACATCACCAACATCCATAAACCACAAACAACAACCATCATCAACAAGCCCTAACTGCCTCTCAGCGAATCGTGGTCATTTTTAGAGACCCGCACGTCTACTTGCTTGTCTCTCATTTCAACGCATACGTTTTCTTGACTCCATACAAATTATTACAATCCCCGTATTTTGTTACCAAGTCTTCTACTCGTAGGGCATTGGCGTTTAGATTACAGGTTTACTTCACGTCGGGTCCTCGTCGCGTCTCTAGTATTACGAGTGGGGTTGGAATACTAACAAGCTACCCAGTCCATGCTACAATCTGCAATCCCATAATGCCGAGCACCTTTTCTTTGAGCGTCATCCGGTGCTACCGTACTCTGTAGGTTTTATGGACAGTACATTTACGTCGCACCATTTTTCCACGGAGTTTAGAATTAGAATATAACTATTTGAATTTGACATTTCAAGGATGGTGCTTATGCCGTGTTTCATCAAAAGAGCTTTGTATAAATTTATACATAGTACATTGGAATCAATTCCATAGTGAGAGGCCCGAGTGCGAGTAATCTGCCTTTCCTTTATGTACTCACCAAGAACTAGCAGCATGCCGAACTTCCCCTTTCCAAATACATCAGAAGGGCTCTATCATCATCATCATCATCATCAGCCCATACTTGTCCACTGCTGGACATAGGCCTCTCCAATTGCACGCCAGTGTGATCTGTTTTCGGCTTCTCGCATCCAGCTTCTGCCAGCCATCTTGCGTATATCATCAGTCCCCTCTATATTTATTCCTATATTTTTTTTTTAAAATATTTAATCATATATATTAAGGGCTCTATAATTTAAATTAATATGAATTATTGTGTACAACAAAAGGGCCCTTTTTGTTCAGGATCTTTATACTACTCCACAATAATATAATTTTGACAAAATGTTGAATAGTTCACCTTGTGGGAAAACAACAACGGACTCTAATATTCGGTGTCTGCTTATATGTACTTCATACCTGCGTTTAAATAGGTGCAATCGCATGTAAACCCTAATATTTCGCATAAAGCAGCATCAAGTTATCGAGTATTGAATTTTAAATGCTGGAAAACCTAAACATGCGTGCCGATTTTCCTAGTACCAGATAAGATTCTGTTTACTGAAGGGTTTCATGTTCAATACTTCCTGGAACATTTGAAGTAAGCAATAAGGAAACAGAGCAATAAACTGAAAGAGAACACACGCCCCCTAATTCCAAATCTGAGTAAGTACCTCTAATTACGTTACGTACCAAAATATTTCTTAGCAGCTGATTCAAGCGCTGTATGCCAGAAACAGAACAGAACAGATCGTTGTGGAATGTGAATGTCTTCCACTTCCCAGAGGACTAAACTAAATAATTCATTATTCTGCCTAACTAACAAAGTGAAATACAAGAAACTACCTCATAATACCTTGAGTTTGCTCCAAGTTAATAAAAACAATCCCGGCAACGTGAACTTGTGAACTTCGGTTATATTGCGGTATAAAGGACAACTATAAGAAAACTTATCATTCCTACGGAAAAATCTAAGTTTCCCTCGGGGATATCATTTTTTTTCCGGGATAAGAAGTACCCTATTATATAATGTGGACTTCTAACTTTACGTATGCAAAATTTCAAAGCAATCGGTTCAGTATTTACGACGTGAAAGCGGAACAAACAAACAAACAAAATCACTTTCCGATTTCTAATATAAGTAAGGAAGTAAGGATAAGGATGTTTTGTTATTTTCGTCTTGGAATAAGTTAATAATAGAAGGGCGTGGGGGTATTGTTGTTACGTATCTTACCAAGTTTTCCAAATTTGTTTGCAAAGCTGACCTGGCAAACATTGTTTTGCCAATAATATACATTATCGCGCTCCGTCCCGGCTTAGCACAGGCATCAAACATTAATTTAGATTCGTTACTTTTAAAGAATATTCATAGTAATAATAATAAGTCACTGTATGTCATTTTGTTAATGTGTAAGATATTGGGGCAGAGGCAGACGTCCCGTTAGCCCAGAAGAATAATCGTGATCCATAGTCCCAACTTTTATATGACGTATTGTCCAATAGTCCCTGTGCCGGTTCTCGTCGCCACATGCTGTGGTTTGTTGGGTGGCCACAGAGTGAACCTGTGTCAGTCCCGTGTACTCTTCTCTCTCAGCGCCGTTACCTTTACCCGTAACCCAGAAGAATAATCCTGATCCATAGTCGCATTGTCGTGCGCGTCCAGGAAGGACGTCTTGGTGCGTGCGATCTTTTGTTTGCGTGCATATAGCCGTAAAACATGTCGGGTATTGTGAAATGTAACGGTTGTAATGTTGTGATCGACGAATTATTATCATATGTACAAAATAAGCTATCAGTGATCGACGAAATAACGCTGAAGCGAATATGCGTGTCAGCGTTCACCAAAGAAGACATTCAAAAATCTAAAGAATTACTATTTGAATCAATCCCGTCTGACCAGCGAAATGTGTTACGCAAAGGAAAAGGAAAAGAAGAACGTGATATCGACGACATTGTATGTTTGTTTAAACGAGTGGATCCAGATATCATGCCGGTGTTTGTGGCTAGACATCTAGAAAAACTACCCCCATCACGTTTGATCACCTAGACTGCACCAAACTACTCAAGGATATGATGAAAATGCAGGCAGATATACAGACAATAATGTCTACTTATGCAAGAATTCCTCGAAATCAGATATCGAAGATCATGTACTATCGAAAACGAAGGAGTCTGTTACGCTAGAGAAAATAAGCATCAGAAAAGAGACTGAGACTATAAATTCTTCGTACCACAGAGCTAACTGGCAACATTTTTAAACGAGGATCTCTGGCCGATAGGTGTTATTTTCCGTCGCTTCCTAAATTATAAGCAAAGAAGCTCGAATACTACGACTGCTACCGGCCCTAACAAAATTAATTGATGGATAAAGTCGTTAAATTAGCAAGTTTTAATTGTAAGAACGTTAAACGTTCGACACCGTATATACGTGAGCTTTGTAAAGACTGCGACATAATAGATCTTCAAGAGACCTGGCTTTATCCAGACGAAATTGCATACCTAAGTGAGATAAGTAGTGATTTCGGATATACTGGAAATTCGGCGATCGACATGGGAGCAGGTATGGTGCGCGGCAGACCCTACGGTGGAGTGGCATTGCTGTGGAGAAAAAGCGCATTTGTTGATGTGTCAGTGATACCGTGTAGTAACGTTCGTGTGTGTGCGATCAAAATAATGACTCATAATCGGCCCGTTATTGTGGTGAGTGTGTACATGCCAACGGATTGCCAGGAGAACCTCGCGGAGTTCTCGGACTGCCTCGGTACCGTAAGTGCTTTAGTTGCTGATTACGATGTGGACTCTGTGTATGTACTAGGTGATTTTAACGCCCATCCGGGAGAGAACTTTCACTACGAGCTGGACAATTTTTGCCAAGACTATAATTTTATTTGTGTGGACAGTGTTAAGTTAGGCGTACAGTCTGAAACGTATACATTTATAAGTGAAGCTCACAATACTAAGAGATGGTTAGACCACTGTTTAGTCACGACTGCATCATATGCATCAGTTGCACGTGTATATGTTATGTATGATGTGTTGTGGTCAGATCATTTTCCGTTGGTATTAGAATGTAACATGAGTCTCCTAAATCCTAGGTATAATATGTATGATACTGTAAAGGGTCCATCCGCCACTTGGGGTGTAAGATCAGACGAAAGGTGTCACGTGTACCAAGTGGAATGTAATAAGAGACTTAGGCTTATAGATTTTCCAGTGGAGCTTGCAGATTGTGCAGATAGATATTGCAAGGAGGATAGTCATAAAAAGTGTATTGACTTATTATATAACAATATTGTGTTAGCATTAACGGAGGCGGCAAATTTTGGAAATAATAATGATGCACTCTTTAAAAGGAAATACATTGTTGGATGGAATAAACATGATAGCGAAGCTCACAGGACTGCCAGGCAATGTTTCTCGTTGTGGACTGACTTGGGGCGGCCAATGTCTGGTAGTGTATATGAGGCGATGTGTAATTCTAGGAAAGCTTTTAAACTTAGACTTAAATGGTGTCAAAACAATGACCAACAAATTAAGCTAGACTCCTTAGCTACCTTACATAGTAGTAATGATTTCCGGAGCTTTTGGAAAAATACCAAGAAACACGTCACGCGGCCTGGCCCTCCTGTGAGTGTCAGCGGGGTGTGTGGCAGCAGGGCAATAGCTGAGATATTTAAAAATCATTTTATTGTTAAGTCACCCCTAAGACCTGGTGCTGGGGAGTTCGGGGCGGAGATGTCTGACTGTGAGGTAGGACAGAGAATTACAGCGAAACAGGTATCACTGATAATAAATAGCACCTCCCGTGGCAAATCGCCAGGCCATGATAGCCTCAGTATCGAACACCTCCAGCATGCAGGGCCCCACCTGCCACGGGTACTTGCCCTTTTGTATACATTGTGTTTGCGGCACTCTTATATACCAAGCGAAATGTTAAAAACAATAGTTGTGCCCATAGTAAAGAATGCGACAGGTGATATATCTAGTAAGGATAACTATCGGCCTATTTCGTTGGCTACAATAATAGCTAAGGTGTTTGACGGTGTGCTTAACATACAATTGAACAATCATCTCAAACTGCACGATAACCAATTTAGTTTTAGGCCTAAATTGTCCACTGAAAGTGCGATATTGTGTCTGAAGCACACTGTTAGATACTACACGACTAAGAGTACCCCAGTATTGGCCTGCTTCCTCGACTTATCAAAGGCATTTGATTTAGTAGTTTATGATATACTTTGGAAGAAGCTCGAGGAGGTTGGTCTACCTGAGGAGTACAGAAATCTGTTTAAATATTGGTATAACCACCAAACCAACCAAGTTCGTTGGGCGGACGTTTACTCCGAGCCGTACAAACTTGAGTGTGGCGTAAGACAAGGGGGTCTGACCTCCCCATCTCTTTTCAATTTGTACATGGATGCGCTGGTGGTTGCGCTCAGCAAGGAGCGTGTCGGCTGCCACATTGATAACGTGTGTGTAAACAACATCAGCTATGCGGACGACATGGTCTTGCTGAGTGCATCCACCTGTGGTTTACGCAAGCTGTTGGGCATATGTGAGAGGTACGCGGAGACACACGGGCTTGTTTACAATGTGAGTAAGACAAAATACATGATCTTTGACGCAGGGACAAAGAAAATAAAATATAGTCCCGTGATAAAACTCATAGGTGTGGCACTCGAGAGGGCACTGCGTTTTGAATACCTTGGCCACGTACTCGTGCCCAGTCTTAAAGATGATGAAGATATGGAGCGGGAGCGGAGGGCTCTGTCGGTGAGGGCGAATATGATCGCTCACAGATTTTCTCGTTGTACTACAGAGGTTAAAGTGAGCCTCTTTAGAGCCTACTGTACTTCTTTCTACTCGAGTGGTCTGTGGACGGAGTATTCGCGTAAAGCGTACAGGGCTCTCCGCGTTCAATATAATAACGCGTTCCGGACGCTGATGGGGCTGCCCCGCCGCTGCAGTGCCTCAGGCATGTTCGCCGAGGCGCGGGTGGACTGTTTCTTCAGCATCATGCGCAAGCGCGGAGCGGCTCTCGTGCGCCGCGTACGGGACAGCCCCAACAACGCCCTTCGCATGATAGCCGCCCGTGTGGACTCCGCCTACGTCAACCACTGTTGCAGTGTGCACATTAGATTTAATAATAGTTGAATTTAATATACCTATATTTACTAACATTATATCTACAAATAAGTTATACTAACACCACTATGGATCATGTTATCTGAAATAAATGATTATTATTATATATAATTATATTATATTATGTGTTGTTAAAGTTTTTTTCTTTATTCTCGCCCGTTGTGAGCGGTATTTCCTGACCTTCCGCCCTGAAACCCTCAGGGAGGGGAAGGTTCAGTATCTTCCATCTGATATACAGAGCCTCCTAAAACTTTTGAGACTATTGTACAAGTGTGTATTGCTGCCTGCTTTTGTAGTATGTGTATGTTTATTTTATTGTTTATTTGGTTGGTGTATCGGGTTAGGCTTTTGGCTATTATTCCTGTTGCTCCTATCACTATCGGTATTACTATTGTAGTTGTATTCCAGAGTCGTGCTATTTCAGTTTTGAGGAGGTGGTATTTACTAAGCTTTTCTATTTCTTTAGCCCCTATGTTGTAGTCTGATGGTACGGTGATGTCTATGAGGTATGTGTGGTTTGTAGTTTTGTCGATGTATATTATGTCTGGTCTATTGTGTGCCACTGTAATATCAGTTTGTACAGGTATTTCCCACATTATTTTGGCTGTATTGTTTTCAATGACGAATGGTTTTGTGAGTGAGTGTTTCCACCAGAGAGTTGGTACTTCAAAGTTGTGTTTCTTTGCTAGGGTCCAGTGTATATATTGTACTAAATTGTTGTGTCTTTTTGTGTATAGGGTTCCGGCTAGGTTTTCGCATCCTGATGTAATGTGGTGGATTGTTTCGTCTTTGGTATGGCATAGTCTGCATTTCCCATCGGTCTGCTTCTTCTGAATGTCCCTTTCATGTTGTCGGGTAACTACTGATTGGTCTTGTATAGCGAACACAGATGATTCTAAGCTAGGCGATATGGGTTGCTTTTTTAACCACCGAAACGAGGTAGGCTTGTCTATGTGTGATTTTTCTAGTACTTTGTTCAGTATTTGGCCGTGAAGCGGTTTGGATTTCCAAATGTTCAATCGTTTCTTTAGTGTAGCTGTTTTAATTTCTCTATCTGTGTATGTATTGTTTGGTTGGAGACCTAGTTCTTCTAAGAATGTTTGTCCTTCTGTGGCTATAGAATATTTGTCTCGTGTTTTGTCGTGTTCTACTATTGCGTTAATTAGGTGGTCATCTTTCCTATCAATGTATTGTTTGAATTTTATTATTTGAGTTTTGTACAGTGTTTCTATATTTATCAATCCCCTCCCTCCTTCTTCTACCGGTATGTATAGTCTTTGAACGTCGGATTTTTGTTGGTGTGCTTTACTCATATTTAGTATTTTTCTGGTTTTAACGTCTAGTGCTTTGAGATCGGTTAGTTTATAATTAATAATGCCTATGGAGTACAGTAGGACGGGAATAGCGTATGTGTTTATTGCTTTGACTAGGTTTCTTGAGTTTAGGTGTGTGTGCGTAAGAACTTTGAGTCTTTTCACATATTCTTGTTGTACCTGCTGCCTAAGTGTGACATGATCTATTTTACCAGATTCATGTACTCCTAAATATTTGTATGTCTGGTCACTAGTTAGATGATTAAATGTCTCTCCACTTAGGAGTACGTGCCCAATTCCCTCACGGTGTTGTGTCTTTCCAGATTTGATGTGAATAATGTTGCATTTATCTAGCCCGTATTTCATATTTATGTCTTTGGTGAAGATTTCTGTGGTGTCTAATAGAGTTTTAAGGTTGTTTTTATTGTTTCCGTATAGTTTTAAGTCATCCATATATAGCAAGTGATTGATAAATGTGCCGTCCTGGAGTTTGTAGCCTTTCATATCATATTTGAGTAGTATTTGTGATAGTGGGTTTATTGCAATGCAGAATAGTAATGGCGATAGTGAATCTCCTTGAAAAATGCGTTGTCCTCGTCGTATGTAAATATGGTTAGTGGTTACAGTTCTAGTGGTTGACCGTGCTGTCATTGTTACTCTTCATTTAGGCATAGCCACTTCCAGAAAGCGCCTGACAGCCTGTGGGCATTTGTAAACATCTAATACTTTTAATATCCATTCATGCGACACGCTGTCAAACGCCTTCTGGTAGTCAATCCAAGCCATGCTCAGGTTTTTCTTTGCTTTGTGTGCGTCTTCTAGAATTGCTTTGTTTACCATTAGGTGGTCTTTACATCCTCTAGCATTTCTCCTGCATCCTCTCTGTTCGGGTGCGATTATGTTGTTGATTTGACAATGATCATAGAGTTCATTATTAATGACAGAGGTGAGTAGTTTGTACATGCTGGGCAGGCAAGCTATTGGCCTCCATTTCTTAGGGTCTTCTGTATTATTGTAGTCTTTAGGTATCAGTATTACTCTTCCTGTTGTGAACCATCCATTCATTTCTTCGGAACCGTTTAAAATATTTGTAAATAATGAAGCTAAGTGTTTGTGTATGTTAGTGAAATATTTTAGGTAGTAGTTTTGTAATTTGTCATTGCCAGGTGATTTCCAATTGTGAATTCGTCTTAGGGCGGCTGTTACTTTTTCTTCTGTGATAGCGTCGAAATCACGCGTTTCTATGTGTTGTTGCTGTTGTTCTACTTCCTGTATCCAAGTGGCATGTTTATTGTATGTTTCGGGGTTTGATAGAATATTACTCCAAAAGAGTTCTATTTCCTCTTTGTTTGGTATTGCTACAGGTTCCTGTGTATTTTCACTCATAGTGGCATAGAATTTGTGTTGGTTCTCTGAAAAGATTTTGTTTTGTGTTTTTCTGTTATTCATGTCCTCATATCTTCTAATTCTTCCAGCGTAAACTTTGATTTTTTGCTTGAGATACTCTATAATATTGTCATGATCTTGTTGTGTATATATGTCGTATTTATTGTAAAGTTTAAATTTTATGGCTGACATTCTTCTATTGCTTATACCTCTTCCTATTTCTACTAACCTACCTAAATCTTTTCTGTGCGTTTCTAATAACGTTTTCAGACGTGATCGAGAGACTTCAGGTTTTCATCATAACAAGCAGGGTGGAGGTGTGCTGATAGCGATTTCGAAACGCTTTGAAACTCGTAGAATGTCCTGTTTTGAAAGTCAATCGGAGGACTTATTTGTCACAATAGAGACAACTAATGGAGACAACAAGGCGGTAAAACTTTTATTATGTTGCGTTTATATCCCGCCTCCTGTCCAGCAGCATATATTAGAGTGCTTCATTAAAAATCTGAACCAAGTGCTTGAGAAGGAGTACAATTTTCTCTTGGTGGGTGATTTCAACTTGGGCTCAATTTCATGGAGCAATCCCGCGCAAACAAGTTATTCAGGTGTTAATGTAGATAATGTGTCAGGTCAATCTGCCACTTCGCTCATAGATTGTTTAGCGCTTAATAGTCTCCTGCAATATAATCTTGCACATAATTGTATTAACAAAATTCTGGACTTAGTTTTGAGTAACACTGCTATATTAGACTTACAAGACTTATCAGATAGTAATTCGGCATTGAGTAAAGTCGACAGTTATCATCCACCCCTGCACTTTGTATGGGAGATTCCTAATATAAAGTATTTGATGAGCAACAATAAGCCTCGCTACAACTTCTTCAAGGCTGATTATGAGAGTGTCATCAGTGGATTACTGGGCCTAGACTGGGAAAAGGAGTTTTCTCAATGCCGCACAATAGATGATATGATGGATAGTTTTTACATACATGTTAATACTTTAATAGCTAAATTTGTTCCGAAATGTAGACCTAAATCAAATAGGTTCCCAATCTGGTACAATAAAGAACTGAAAAGCTTAATAAACGAGAAACACAAATTTCATTCCCGGTTTAAAAAGTACTCAAATCCATTGGATAATCTTACACTCAAACTTTTAAGAAAAAGGTGTGATAGGCTTATTGCTATTTGTTACAAGGAGTACGTCTCGCTTGTGGAATCTTCTATCACTAATAACCCGAAGTTATTTTGGTCCTTCGTTAAAAATAAAAAACGGAACTGTAGCAATTATCCCTCTTTCATGCATTTGGACTGGAAGATTACAGACCTATCTCCATGCTTTGCGGTTTTTCGAAGGTTTTTGAGTCCTTGTTGGTTCCCCTCTTACACTGGCATTGTAGACATATGATCGCAACTCAGCAACACGGTTTTATGCCCTGTCGTTCTACAGTCACCAACTTAACTGGATACACATCCGAACTCGTTGTTTCTGTTGATGAGAGAATACCTGTGGATGTTATCTACAGTGATTTCTCTAAAGCTTTCGATCGCGTGGATCATTTCATTCTCCTGCATAAGTTGTCATCGTTCCTCTCTTCTGAGCTCTTACTGTGGTTCAATTCATACGTCATTGGCCGGTCTTCTATCGTAACACTGAATGGATTGCAATCTTCCGAGTTCTCTGTTCCATCGGGTGTTCCTCAAGGCTCTCACCTAGGTCCAATTCTCTTTAATATCTTCATCAATGACATCACTGACAGCCTTCATCACTGTACATTCTATCTTTATGCTGATGATCTGAAAGTTATGAGGCCAATTTCATCTGATGGAGATGTCGAGCTCCTGCAAAGTGATCTAGACCGTCTTTCCACTTGGTGCAAAGAAAATCACATGGACCTAAATGTCAGGAAATGCTTTTACATTCAGATTTCGAGGAACAGAACACTACGTACTAATAAGTACAGCATAGATGATACGCCTCTGGAGGAAGTATTGGATATTCGTGACTTAGGGATCACATTTGATAAGAAGCTTCAATTCAACACACATATTGACCTCTTAGTTAATAAGTGTTTGAATACTTTGGGCTTCGTAATTAGAAATTGTAAGACTTTCTCCTGTCCGAGAGCAAAAATTTTAATTTATAATGCGTTTGTTCGATCCTCTCTCGAATACGCCAGTACTGTTTGGTCTCCCCATTATGATGTCCATATAAAGAGGATCGAGAGAGTCCAAAAACGGTTTCTATGGCACCTCTCCTTTCAACATAATTTGGCTAGAACCCTCCCTAGCTACTCAGAAAGACTGAAACATTTCCGTATGCTCAGCTTACACGACCGACGTCGAATTGTTGACATGGCTTTTTTGCACAAAACTTTAAATTCTGCCAATGATTGTCCCGATCTGTTAAGAAAATTTTGCTTTAATATCCCCTACAATACACCACGGCTGAATAAATACAAGCTCCTTTCCCTCAGTGCCTCAAGAACTAACTTGAAACTGTTCTCTCCACTAAATAGAATAGTTAATACCTACAACTCCTTATCTCTAGTCTGTGACATAGACGTTCTCCACGACTCTCTGCCAGTTTTTAAGCGCAAAATAGTCTCTCAGCTCACCTCATTATAACTCGTTTTCCTTATTACCTACTCATATTCACTGATTATTTAACTTATTACTTATAATTACTTAGAGATACATACATATATTTTGTTATTGTTTGATAACATATAATTAATGATAAAATTATTACATTCATATTTTAAATTATTATTTTTAGTCCATTGTGCATGTTGTGGTAGCCTTTAATTAAGGCGGCACTTGCCATGTTTTTTTTTTTTAATGTTTTGTAAGTACTATTATGTTTAGTGTACGACCTTGTTGGTTATCCAAATTAAATAAATAAATAAATAAACTAATGAATGAATTCAGTTTTTGTAAAATATATTCTTGATTGCAATCTTCTAAAATGTACTTGATCCCTAGACACTTTTGATGTGTGTATTCCGAAAACGATATATATTGTCACACACCTAATAATTCTAAAGCCGTCCTGAAACTCACATATTTTAGATTGCAAGACTATAAGATCTAAGAGTATTTCCGCTCGATAGTACAATAGTATAATAGCGATATTTATATATTTATAATAGCGCTTTTGCTTCTGCTTCAATAGTATCGTTTAAGAGTTCTATCGATAGTATCGATAGTTTCCATCGCTGCCAACTGATGAACTATCGCAAGTGAAATTTATTGCATTCAATAAGCAGTCATAATTATTATTACATATATTATTTAATATTTTTTACACCACTTACAATTTTACAAAGTAGGTATGGTCAGTTGGCCAGCAATTTCTATTTTACCACTCATAGGGCCTTCATTCTGAATGCAATATATTTAAATAAATTTCACTATCGATGGTACAAAATTATCGATACCTAGTTTATTCAATACGTTCGATAGTTCATAGGTTGACAGCGATCGAAACTATCGATTGGGTACATATTTAGGGCGTTCAATAATCAATAGTAATACTATCGGTTTTTCGACAATGTTAATATTTAAGTAACCGGCTAGTACTACCGTTCAACAAAACTAAATAAACAAATCAACGAACAAGTTAATTCCATGAAAATAAAACCGTTAAGGTACGTGAAATATTGCATCTATAAACAAAAAACAATGGGCTTACTCACTTAAGTCAAACAGGTTAAAGATCAGAATGATGAACCACAAAGCAAATACTGACAAATGATCTCAATTCAGTAGGAATAGAAGAGGGTCTAGCAGAGCTAGGTCAAGAGTTCCATCTTGACACCTACTAATGGCCCTCCAAATCAAACGCCTAGTGTTACGTTGCTTTATTGACCGATTTTTTTGCACAACGCGTTGATCCAATTCAATGCACTGTTACTACTTTTTGAGAAAACGCCGAAGAGGACCTATTTTGATATCAATCAGTACTCAACTATCGCTTGAACATACTGTAGCGAGTTTGAGAAGAGTTTCAGAATTCAGGCAATTTTTAAATGTTTTTTCCAGCAGAACAGCCGTTCCATGATGTAATAGTGACATGTAACCAATAACAATACGTTAACCTTTAGTTCATGGACGTAAGTACGCGCTGGTATCCACCGTTTTCTTCCTGGGCATATGCATCACCTTTACTTTGGTATTACAATTTTTTTAAATTATTTTGTCTTGGACTAGCTTTGTATGATGCGGAACCAATCGGGGTCACAAATAAAGGTACTAACTCCTTATACTAAATCCTCGAATTAAACATACATTAATTCATACACACTCGGGAGGTGTGTGCAGAAATCATGGAACTCCACTTGTCACGGTTCAGAAAAAATATATAATCTTTCACATTGAGATAAGGAGAATTTTGCATAAAAAAATAAGAAAAGATAAACGTAATACCTTTTTTGAAATCAGCTTCATCAGTATAAATATTTTGCTAATGGTATTACATGTCAGGCGCAGCTATACGTCTATGCAAAATAAATCACCTCGGGGAAGTTATATTTACATGCAAAAATGGTGTGGTACAATTTTACTTTGGTGTCGTACCTATAACGACTAAAATGGGATGGAACATTCGAATGATGTAAAGAGCAAACCAGTAGAACCTTACAAACCGAGTTAAAGTAGTATTCTTCTGACTTTAAGACGACGATTGCGGGCTCCTTTCCCGTCTCCGACATAATTGCGG
This sequence comes from Conopomorpha cramerella, assembly GCA_012932125.1. Classification (NCBI taxonomy): domain Eukaryota; kingdom Metazoa; phylum Arthropoda; class Insecta; order Lepidoptera; family Gracillariidae; genus Conopomorpha; species Conopomorpha cramerella. Next base: position 4,074 of record SJJU01004540.1, on the reverse strand, counting down.
CAAAATGGCTTTAGTTGCGATCTATGGTGTGATGTGCATTATATTCATCTACCCCTTTTTTAGGCATGGACGACCACATTAAGTGTAAAGACTTCACTTCCGATGTTCATCGTGTATTCAGTTGTTCATGCCGCCACACGCAGCATGAGTGTTTTGTGCTTCATGTCAGCAATTAGCAAAGTAAGCGTTCAATGCTCCCTCGTCTGCTACCAGCTTCCTCCTTCCAAGTTCCTACATATATTGGCATTGGCTCAGCTTATATAATCTGTATTTCTATAGCGCATGGTTCCTGTTTTCGCATGTTCAGCCGCAAGCCGTTTTTTCAGAAAGTCATCCGGTGCAGCCATTCTCAGATCGTCTCTCGTCAATTTGCCAATCTCTGCAACTCAATATCGCACAGTTAGAACAAAAGTGACACAAAACAAAATGTGTATTTTTTTGAACCTTAACATAAAAGATACAAAACTTAAATTAAAAAATCAGCATATTTTGTATTAGGTCTTTTTTGTTCTAATAATGCGATATATTCAGCATCGATAATTCCAAATCTCAGCGTTTCTGTAGTATCAATAAGAATGAAGTAGGAGATAGATCTCGGCACTCACTATATTTACTCCACGTATATTTCGAATAAAAACATTACATTTGCTGATGAAACGTTAAAAAAGAAAACGAATAATGCGTGGCTAATACAGTTAGTACTAAATCTTCCCGAATTTATTCTTGAGCCTTTTTACCGTGATCGTGTTTGATGTTGTAGGTGAATGTTTTCCTGGAGTGTTGTGTTTTCTTGGTAAATACATACACGTGTGCCAGAATCGAAATCGTGATCTAGGTCACTAGCCACTGACCATAGAAGCACTTTCAGTTCCTGCTCTATATACCTTATGTTTTTTTAATATCTACGCATTTACAGCTCGTTACTTTATAACATTACGTTATAAAGTAATAATGACGAAGTAACAAACAATAAAGTTCAACTAAATTACAACGCAACTAAATTAAAATGCTACTTTATTACTTCCCATAAACCTGTAATGTTTACAGTTATGTTTATGTTTCAAAGTGATTATACGGTAAATCTTTCTGATACAATGTAAGTATAGAAACATGTAGAGTTTAAAAATATGCTTTTTATGGTTCTTCTTCTTCTGGCCTTACTCCCATAATATGCGCCCGTGGATTGTATAGACGAAATTCATTTTTTCCTAACAAAATTCGGCCTTCTCATTAATCGCTCAGACAGTGGGTAAGTAAGTTAATTACTTGTAACCCCATAAAAGACCCTTCGGATCGCGAGATAATTTGGTTGTCTTCTTCAAATTTCAAGCCTATAAAGCGTGTACACTACTTGTTATTTGCGCCTTTTTTGTCATAGTTGTGATGTATTTTTATGGGTAGTCTTACATACACTCGGGAGCAATGAAATCGATACAATAGGTACCTTCGGAACAAGTGTGCTCCATCGTAGACCACATCATGCTTAACATCAGGCAGGATGGTGATCAAACGCTTGTTCATAGTGATAAAAAAAAGAGTCAGTTTATTACTGCAACCAGTAGTAAACTGACTCGATTATCACTGCAACCAGTAGTAAACTGACTCGATTATCACTGCAACCAGTAGTAAACTGACTCGATTATCACTGCAACCAGTAGTAAACTGACTCGATTATCACTGCAACCAGTAGTAAACTGACTCGATTATCACTGCAACCAGTAGTAAACTGACTCGATTATCACTGCAACCAGTAGTAAACTGACTCGATTATCACTGCAACCAGTAGTAAACTGACTCGATTATCACTGCAACCAGTAGTAAACTGACTCGATTATCACTGCAACCAGTAGTAAACTGACTCGATTATCACTGCAACCAGTAGTAAACTGACTCGATTATCACTGCAACCAGTAGTAAACTGACTCGATTATCACTGCAACCAGTAGTAAACTGACTCGATTATCACTGCAACCAGTAGTAAACTGACTCGATTATCACTGCAACCAGTAGTAAACTGACTCGATTATCACTGCAACCAGTAGTAAACTGACTCGATTATTACTGCAACCAGTAGTAAACTGACTCGATTTCATTGCTTCCAAGTGTGAATTGTACACGCCAATTGTATGAACCTTATACTTAGTAATAAACCAGTTAGTATCGGACCGCTTCGTTTGATTCACGTATCTCGCACTGGCTACGAGACGGGTTTAAAAAAATATGTATTTTTTAGCACGCGTATGTACGCGTGCTACTTCAAAACGGAATACAATGCCTAATGGTAAAATTGAACCATTTGATATATTTTCTGGTCAATGGACAACATATATACGGAGATTGGAACAATATCCACTGTTAAATGAAATCAAGGACGTATTAAAAGTTGCCACGTTGGTAACGTTGGTAAGGGAGCGCACTTATAACCGTATGTGTGACTTGTCTTCGCCAAACGAAACTGAGAACAAAGTTGTACGAAGTACTAGTAGAGTTGGTAAAGCAGCATTTGGAGCCACAAAGATAAGAAATAGCAGAAAGGCAAGTTTTTCGTGAAAGAAAACAAAAGCAAGGCGAACCGGTGAGCGAATTCCTTCAACAACTCAAACACCTGACGATTCATTACAATTTTGGTGCTAACTTGGAAGGAAAACTTGCAAATGCCCAGGAAGAAAACGGTGAATACCAGCGCGTACTTACGTCCATAAACTGAAGGTTAATTAATGTATTGTTATTGGTCACATGTAACTATTACAGCATGGAACGGCTGTTATCCATATTTTTACGGCTCAGAATATCATAAAAACACATTCGAAAATTGCCTGAATTCAGAAACTCTTCTCAAACACGCTACAGTATGATCAAGCGATAGTTGAGTACTGATCGATATCAAAATAGGTCCTCTTCGGTGTCTTCTCAAAAAGTAGTAACAGTGCATTGAATTGGATCAACGCATTGTGCAAAAAAATCTGAGAGACCAACTTGTAATAGGACTATCCAGTGTGGAAACCAAGTCGCGGTTGTTCGCGGAAGAATCGCTGACTTATAGAAAGACGGTAGAACTGAGAAAGTGACGGAGCGCAATAGTTTTGGCTGCGTTGGTCCATCACCAAGCTTCGGTGTGGGCGCAGGTGGCAGCACGGGCGGCGGCGGCGCAGAGTCGGCGGAAGGGCTGCATAAAGTGCGCAAGTTTAGGCCGGCTGCAAATCAACGGACTATGATTCGTGTTGGCGCTGTGGTAAGGCGCATAATGCTTTCAAGTGTAGATTTAAGGGTTATACGTGTGACGAGTGCATATTATTTGTCGCAAGAATATTTGTCGTGCGGCTGACAAGGGCAAGCTACACAATTTCATGGAGGAGAACGAGTCTGACGGCGAAATGTATAACCGTATTATATGGACGTCAAAATAGGTATCCACTTAAACTTGAAGTTGATACGGGCAGTAAAATCTCCGCCATTAACGAACAATGTTACGCGGAATTGTTTCAAAATTACACTTTGTATAGATATAATTTACAACTATGTTCATATTCAACCACGAGTATTGATCTGGTAGGTTATATTCTTGTAGACGCTGTAAATGAGGGTGTATGCAAGAATAATCTGCAATTATATGTCGTTAAAAATGACAGCCGCACATTTTTAGGTAGATCTTGGATTCGGGCCTTCAATGTAAATCAGTTGTTTACAAACAATACACAAAGTTGTGATGATTACCGTAGTCAATTTGTGACTCATTTAGTGCAAGAGTACCCTGCTGTTTTTACGGATAAGTTAGGCACTTGTAAGAAAAAGATTCGTTTGCAATTGTTAGACGCGGACGGAGTGTTTTTTGTGCGCGCGCGGCTGGCGCTACGGGCCGCGGTCGAGGCCGAGCTGGAGCGGCTGCAGCAGGAGGGGTCCATCTACCAGATGGAGCACTCCGACTACGGCACACCTATAGTGCCAGTCGTTAAGAAGTCAGGCAGTATTCGTATATGTGGGGACTATAAGAAATTAATTCGAACCGGGGACGAATACTTTTGTTTTAAAGTCATAAATGACGTTCATCAAGCTTTGTGTTATGCTACTGTATAT
>SJJU01004539.1:0-34793 GCA_012932125.1 Conopomorpha cramerella | reverse complement strand
TCAAATGTCCTAGAACAGATTTTAATCTTTAGCCCATAAAATGAATTGTAGAGCTATCTAGAGTACTTTACTCTGTACTTGTGTTTTCTTTTTCTTTACTTAGTCTCTTTTGCTCGGCGATCCATGCATGGATTCTCTCCTTCAGCTCGGTGTTGGATTTCACCTGGTCCATTGTCAAAGGCGAACGGTTGAACGGATCCGATTGGTCGCTTAGAAGATGCCTGGAACGAACATTGTAAATCGATAAGTATTTAATTAGGTTGCAATTTTAAATTTTAAGAAGCAAATTCTGACAGGTCAATTGAGATACGTAGCCTAGACTGAATTGATAGTGTTGTACAATATTGGAAACATTCGATTTATTTTAGAATCCATAAATCGATTGATGTATTGGTAACATCAAAAGCAACAATGCATTCAAGGTTTCGACTAGATGAAACCTATTTGTTAGACGTTCATAATACATTCTGCAGAGCTTATTATATTTATTTTACATAATTATACATAACTGTATAATCTAAACGTTGTCACATCGATTCATTAACAAAAAAAATCACATATCTATAAATTGATGACAAAGAGCTAAGAATCAATAGGATGTGCAACGCTGAGCAACGCTGTACAAATGTCATCGCCATACATTTGGTTGTCAGTCACATTCATTCTAAAAATTGTTCATGGATTTATCAATGTGTCAGAATTTGCTTCTTAGCTGACGCCGACTATAGTTTTATGTTTAACTAGCTAACCCGTCAAACGTTGTTTTGCTAATATACATTATTAACAGTGTTTCTCTGCTATTATATGCATGTAAACCTTCCTCTAGAATCACTCCATCTACTAAAGAAAACCGCGTCAAAATCCGTTGCGTAGTTTTAAAGATCTAAGCATACACAGGGACAGACAGCGGGAGGCGACTTTGTTTTATACTATGTATTGATACATTATCTGGATAGGAGAGTATTCATTCATTTGTTTCCAAACAAAGTTTGACAGTAATGACAGTCTATCAGGAAAACGTCAAAGAAAATCTCCCATTTCATACGATTATGAAATGAATCATTGACAAATGACATCTGTCCCTATAACGACGATGCACCCCCTGTCACTTTGGGTTAAATACACTTGGTGAACCGTGGGCTTTTGCTTTAGCAAGTGCCTCTGCCTACCCCGTTTTGGAATTAAAAGGCGTGTGCATGACATCTGTATCGTTAAAAACCCTCCAACATTATTTCACAAAGTGTCAATCGATCTGTCAAATCGTTTGTAGAATGAATAAATAAATAAATATTTTACAACAACACACGCATTTCCTTCATCCCATGTTAAGTAGCTAAAGCACTTGTGTTATGGAAATCAGACAACGAGATATATTTACTTAAATACTTTGTTTTTTCTTTTAAATACATACTTATATAAATACTAGCTGTCCCGGCAAACATTTGTTTTGCCATAATAAGTTGCCTTTGTACCCCGTGTATTGGGAGAAATACAACTGGTAGATGCATAAAAAATAGATAGTAGCCGATTCTCAGACCTACTGGATGCGCATATAAAATTTGGCAAAAATCGGTAAAGCCGTTTCGGAGGAGTATGGCAACGAAAACTGTGACACGAGAATTTTATATATTAGAAAACACCCAGACACATCCAACAAGTACTCAAAAGCTCATCACCTAAATACCTGCCAGCGGTGGGAATCGAACCCACGACCCTACGGAGCAGAGGCAGACATGCTGACCACTACACCAACGGGCCCGTCGTGGAATGAATAAAGAGAGTGTCGTGTGGTGTCGTGTGGTGATAGGTTACCTAGCAATGGTGGTCCGGTCGAGCGTGGCGCGGCTGCCGGGCAGCGTGACGGGGTCCAGCATGAGCGTGCTCATGATGGGGTCGAGGAAGTCGTCGGGCGCGTGCGCCAGGATCTCCTCGTCGCGCGCGCGCTGCGCCGCCACGCGGGACACGCGCGCCGCGAACTCCTGCACCGACCCCACCAGGGACCCGCCGCCGATACGCACTGGACATTTGGAATTACATTTATTGCACTATTAAGGAAACGCGCACTGACATGATATTAAATGTTTAAAACGGGTATTACGGGTATCGTTTGGCAAACAACAAAGGTAAGCTGAATGCTTGTCTTTGATTAATCTTCGCGCTATATTGCACTAGTTTACTTTTTTATTTTATTTACTCTAGTGGACTTGACAGACGTTGTCCTGTCTTCACTATTAATATGAATATAAAATTAGTGGATGACATGTGCCCAGCAGTGGATGTCGCTAAATATAAACTAACTTATTCTCAAATTGGACGAAATTACATATATATGCCAACTTTTGTGAATATCGGTAGCCTTGGTGAAGAGCTCATTGGGAACAAACATCATGACACTGGATTTTTATATATTAAGATTTAGGACAACCAACAAATCATACACAGAGATAAATTATACAGAAATTTAACAAACAAATACATAGGCGAGTGTTGACTTAATTACAGGTTGCCACAGTATGTAGTAGAGGCGTATGGTAACATGAATGGGTAATTACAACAAAGCCGAATAAAAAATAATATAATTATGATTATTACAAACATAATAAATTATTAACAGTGCTCACCATAAAATGATTAGCTTCGATTTTATTGCAAGTTGATTAATACATGTGAAATACATTGTGAACGGAATTGGTAAAACTACAGCAACGATGGTACCTACGGGTATTTATTTCACCTCACGTTGTTAATTGTATTTTAAAATATAATTGACAGCTGTATGCTGGTTAGAAAAACAAAATAATAAACTGTCAAGTATATTTTAAAATACAATTAACAATATATAATAAAATTGACACCAGTCAGTCAGGACAGGTGATCATTACGATTTCACGGTAAAATTGCGAGATAGTATTTACTATAGGCAAGTGTTGGACCAGCAACTGTTAAGCAGCGATGTAATGATAAATCTACGAGGAACCATGTTTGCTTATTATTACAGTACACAGCGGTGTATCCCGTATTCACCCGTGACTTGAACATATTTAGACCATGTTTGATCCTGGCCCTATATCATCATCATCATCATCAGCCCATACTTGTCCACTGCTGGACATAGGCCTCTCCATCCTGGCGTTATATAATATAATATACATATTTTACAACAACACAACATTGCCTTCATCCCATGTTAAGTAGCTAAAGCACTTGTGTTATAGAAATCAGACAACGAGATATATTTACTTAGATACTCTATTTTTTTTTCATTTAAATATATATTTATATAAGTAAAACACCCAGACAATTTCAACAAGTACTTCAAAGCTATAACCTAAGCACCTGTAAGCGGTGGGAATCGAACCCACGACCCTACGGAGCAGAGGAAGACATGCTGACCACTACACCAACGGGCCCGTCAAATATCCGTCCTATAACGTGCCACCGGTATAACACACTAATAAAGACAGGAGAACGGCGATGGGCTCACCCCCTGTCACGTTGGGTTAAAAATACGCTCGGTGAACCGTGGGCATTTGCTTATTAAGCAAGTGCCTCTGCCTACCCCGCTTTGGGATTAAAAGGCGTGAAGTGTAAAGAGAGGAGAAGTGATAGTCACCTAACACATCCTCGGCCTGCGTGAAAAGTTGCGGCGAATATGAGCGGCCGTCGTCGCAAACGGCGCCGCAGAACAGCTCGTTCTCTGATAGCACCACGTACATGCGGCAAATATCTAGCACCGTGTCTGCCGGCTCGAACTGGTACTCCTTCATGTCTTTCACCTGGAAAAGACACTTTGTATATTAGATACTATCTGACACCTTGCGATTTCATTCGTGTAGTTTCACTATTAAGACTTGATACAAACTATAACACCCTCTATATAGCGACGCGTCCCACAGGAACGAATGGTTAAAAAGTATCCTATGTCTTTCTCCTAGTTCTACGTCCCCACCAATTTTCAGCTAAGTCAATTCAACCGATATTGAGTTATAAATAGTGTAACTAACACGACGTTCTTTTATATATATAGAAATTATTATAGTAAATTACGCCTTAGTACGGATTCTGTGCTCCCAGTTTTAGCGCCATTACTATGTAAGTTCGGGCAAGACACTTTCTTACAGTTTTTGTAACAATTCCTGTGCCACTAAAACATGAATAAGGTACAGTTGACATATAAGTAAAAAATGTACTTTAATAACGTCCGACTAAATTTTGTCGTTAAAATGAACCGACTATAAATACCTTGAAATTCTTTTTATTTGGTCCGACGAGGTGCAACAGGAAGTAGTTGAGCATAGACGCGATTCGCTCCACCAGAGTCGGATGACAGAAGACGTACGGCGCATGCGCTGTCATCTTCACCAGCGCCTATGGATAAAGATTGCATTATTTAGAGTAAAAGAAATAATTAGTAAATGAGTCAAAGTCTATGGTCAAAATGCTGCTTGGATCATTACATTTTTGGAAATTCAATAAATTTCCCTAATAATTTTATTATTATTATTTAATACTTTATTGCACCAACAGTACAATGGGTGGACTTCAAACTAAAGTATTCTCTACCAGTCAATCTCACAACATGGGAGAAACATAGGTGCGGGTCAGCATTTATAAAGTTCTAATTTTTAAAGTGATATTAAGGTTGATAATCTTACCTTGATAGTATGTTGGCCGAGAATGTTATCAATGCGCGCGAGTGTGCCGACGTGAGACAGGTTTGCCAGGTTTTGTTCCCGCTCTTGCGCCGGAAGGGATGCCCACGCGCCCGACTCGCTGAAACGTTAACTATGTGTCAATGGGGAATATCCCATGACGTTTATTTGACAGGTTCAGTTTCCTCCTTCTGTCATATATGTTATACTCGCCCTACAAGACATGAAATTAATGACAAAATTAGGAATAAATAACGTCATGAAAAAATACCATTGCCATTTTAATTAAAAACATATTTCAGACGAGTTCACTCAAGAAAACCGCTAACATCCATTGATGCCCTGGAATGTAGAATGGTTGATTTCATCTTCATAAAAATGGACATTTTTTGGCTCGGAAAAGAAAATCACTTCGTCGCATTGTCGCCATAGTTAAAACTTGTTCATATTGACCAGTCCAACAACGTTTCTAAGACCATTGCTCTGGGTCCTTGTACACTCTGTATTATTGTCTGTCAATATGAATAAAAAAAAATTGAGATCATAGTTAACCTATGTCAGTCAGTAGGACAGAGAACGTTTTTTTCCTTTCTTTACGCTTCCCACAAGTATAGTTTGCATAAAAAAAAAAATACTCACTGTGCAGTTTGCATATTTCGTATCTGTGCCATGTTTTCGAGCGCTTCGTCGAGAAGGAAAATGGCATCGTTCATTAGAAGGTTTACGAAGCGGAGGAATAAAGGCGGATGTACTGCTTCCATGTTGGCTTCCGCTTCACGTGCAAGACGACTAGAATGAGATAATATTTTATTTAGAAATAAACACAATTTATACAATATTCCCTAAAGGAATTCCCTAAAGGGGAAGAGCGTCTGTGGTCCAGTTGGTCGGATACTTGACTTGTAACCGGGAGGTCGCGGGTTCGAGTCCGGCTACTGGACGTGTACCAATGGGACTCTTTTTCAGAGCCTATGTACGCAACGCAACACTCGTATGGAGAAGGACAACATCGTGATGAAACCCGCACACCACAAGGTGTGTGAACTCTCTAACGGCGATGGGCTCACCTCCTGTCACGTTGGGTTAAATACGCTTGGTGAACCGTGGGCAGTTGCTTATTAAGCAAGTGCCTCTGCCTACCCCGCTTTGAGATTAAAAGGCGTGAAGTGTATTTTTTTTCCTAAAGGCAAACAATTTAACAAAGATCCATTGGGGCTGCTTGTGAGTAACATTTTACGATCAAAAGTGTGAGATTTATCTTAATCATAACTCTAGTGTGCATCGTCACTTTGACGCCACCATTTGCATTGCATAATCCGGCTTAGATTGTTTATACCTAGTGTATCACCAAGACCCACTATTTGCAACATAGACTATTCATTTAAATGTTGGCTTGACAACTAAGCTAAGTTTAAAGGTGGGTGACGTCACGTCACCGAAGGGTCTCCTCGATACGGCTAATAGCGAATTTATCCGTATGTAAATACTTAATACAGCATTGATTAAAATATTTCATTGCATTGCCATATCGATGGTTTCCAGGCAAAAAGGCCTAAGCGACATTTTTGTCCAAAATGAGTTGATTATGCAGTTTGGATCACCTTTTTTTCTGCATCGATTTGTCTAGGTTTCATACCTCTATGACGTAGTTTGATGTCACAAAACATTGCTTTACTTAAACTTTATACCACTCTCCTGTATAATTACTTAAATGTCGCTTAGGCCTTTTTGGCTGGAAACCATCGATATTAATTAGACACGCTTTACTAGGATATAACTCACGTGAACGCATCCCTGTGCTCCTCAATGGTCCACAGGAACTCCATAAGCAGGTACATGGGCCGGCGGTAGTTGAACTTCTGCTCAAACTGCACGCTTTGGCCTGTCATCTCGATACTGACGAATACGTCCAACAAACTCTCCACTAACTGGAATGGAGTATGTTTCAAATTAATAGTCATTCATAAGAAAATTCTTTAATAATCATTAAACTATGACATTTTTAGTGCTAAGGTTCAAGTACCTTAATTATTTTAAACGTGCTATTTATTGAGAGGACTTTATTTTGTTTCAATTTACTTTAAGGATTGATTTTTCACGAATTCCATCACGCATGTTAATTTATTTAATTACTTGTAAAATAACATTTGGGTCTCCCAAAGGTGTAATTTTGTAAAGAAAGTCTCTAACCCTCTCTCTATTCCATCACGTGATGATACGTGATGGAATATGCACGAAATTCAAAACACACTAATTCAGTAAGAACAATGACATTTTGCGAGTACCGCAGGTTTTACAAGGGACATAAAGCAAAGCCCAAAAATATAGATAGAGATATTAGATGTGCAGTTTAAGAATAGACAGTCTGTATTTTTGTAGCTGTATCTTGCTAATTTTCCAAGCTATCTGGACAGGATAGAAGTATAAAATTGCCCCGGGAGAACCGATAACCGGGGCGGTCGGTGTGACCTAGATCTCATATAGGATGTAATTGTGATTACTGTGTAATGGGCTGCCAAGAGCGAATCAAGTGTACTAACGTGTGTCCGATGGGGATGGTCCTTGAAGAGTTGCTCCCGACAGAAGGCGGCGAGCGCGGGCAGGCGACGCTCGGGCGTGCCGCCGCCGCCGCCGCCGTTGGGCAACATGGCCTCCAGGCACTCCGCCAGCCGGGCTCTGCCCATCACACAATAAATACATAATATACACTAACAGCTTAATTGTCCAAAGCATTTTATAGTTTGCGATATCATTTTCATCGTTTGCTTGCTGTCCATTTGTATTAATTTCTACTTTACAATAAATTTGTACAATGTAAAATGGAGAACCACAAGTAAACATTTCTGTTCATCTGATAGAGAGAGTTCATAAAAAATAATAATCCGCGCTGGGCTGTTGCGTAATGTTGTGAGAGTAATGTAGGGTTCCGCTAAAAACGGATTTTCAAATAAGAACCCAATATAAAGGTTGTTACAGTCAGCATGAAGAAGCTACAGGATAACAATCACTGCGCGTCCACTAGTAAACAGAAAATAATCTCACCGTAAATGTGGGTTATGCGCCGCCCTCGAGCCGCCCATCATGACCAAGGCCAGTGTGAGTGCGGGCGACAGTATGGCGACCGCGTCCGGCGATTCCGCCGCCAACTCCGCCCCGCGACGAGACAGCGTTATTAGCACGATCACGTTCTCCAGCAGGAACTCCGGTAGACACCTGCACATAATTCAGTAGTTACTTTTAGATTTAAAACAATAAGCAAACGATCGTTCGTTTCGTGCCAATTCATTGCCGTTACTGTGACGTAAAACCAATCATCGTCCACCAACGGCAGGGAGCTTGGAGAAATCGAACGGACCGACGCAAAACTTTGATTCTGTGGATCATGAACGTTGAAGACACTTTCCATATAAAATCTATGTCATAAATGGCGTGATTCCTTTTAATCCCAAACTGGCGTAGACCCGAGTTAAGCAGAGTTTAGATTAGCAATAAAATTTGCAGAAGTCGACTTCTGCAAGTCAAAATCGCTGTGTAAACGTGTAACAAGTTCATTTCTGCAAGTTTTATCTGTGCATCGAACTTGCTGCAATTTTTATGTGTAAACTTTAAATATAGACGACTTCTGCAAATTTTGCAGTAAAATAGCCGGCCTGTTTAGACAAGCAATAAAACTCGCGATAGTAAACTTCTGAAAGTCATTTACAATAGTGTAAACAGGGTTCAGCAAGCTATATTAGCAAGTTTTGCAACTTCCAGAACTTGACACAAGTCAAATGTGTAAACGGCCATTTTGATGTTCCAGCAAGAACTTAAACTTTATTTTGTAAACAAAATAAGTTTTTTGTGTTCTGCAAGATGTCAGCAAAAAAATGCGCGTGTTTTTTTAAATGTGATTTTAAATGTGCGTGTCTTGTCCTTTCATTTGATACCCCACTTGAACATATTTGTATAGAGTCGACTTTTTTTCCCCACTTTCAACCCTCATAACTTTGGAACAAATTATCCAATTTTCATTTAATATACGTGGTGTACTCTTTAATATCCCACTTGGACACATTTATTCAAGTTTAATTTTTAATCCCCAATTTAACCCCCCCTTACCTTTTAAATGGTTCAATCGATTTTCATCAAACATGTCTAAGAACACTCGCCCGTAAAACACCTCTAATACAAAATAAACTAAACTGAAATCGGTTCATTCGTTCGGGAGCTATGATGGCCCAGACATACAGATACGTCAAACTTATAACACCCCTCTTTTTGCGTCAGGGGTTAAAAACTATAAATTATTACAAAAATAGTTGGCGAAATTCGGTACTCACATTATGCATACTCAACTACCTCTAACGCCTGGACTATACTTACTTTTTGGTATTAACAAAAATAAAATTGTTGCAATGTTCACATACATCTAAACTGTCTTGCAAAAACTTCTAGAATTCTACTATCACAAGTATTGCTTTATATAAAACTTGCAATTAGTGTAAACCCACATGGAAATATTTAGCGCAATTTTGCAGCAAGTTCTTGCTTACTGTAAACTGTCTGGAAAGAACTTGCGCGATAATACTTTCAGAGCACTTGCAAAGCCAACTTCAACAAGAAACCTTGCACTTAGTCTAAACGTAATAGCAAGAACTTGGTCAATAACTTGCGGCAAGAACTTGTTAGTCTAAACTCCGCTTTAGAATAATGCTTAGCATTATTCTAACTCGGGTCGGTAGTTTTTAAACCCAACGGGTATCCGTTTTGAAAGCATAGTAACTGAAATTCAATTTACATTGCAATCCAGAATAATTTCATTTCGCAGTACATATCCAGCAAATAATTAATGCACGTCGACTTTTGGTAGAGACATTTTCCGTTTACGTAGATTTCCAAACAATGACACACATAAGAACCTTTATTAGTGTACGTCAAATGGATGGTATTTATTGGACAACGTCGGACATAAGCTTGAAGAAGAACCGAAAAAAGAGAAAACTGTTTCTACCCAAATGAAACCGAACATCTCAGCATATCGAATGCATTATTTATTTGCAGGGTCTGTAAGTAAAATAGTACAAACCTCATAGTAATCGGTGGCGGCGTCCTAACGGGCAGCTCAACAGGTATGGCCACAGTGGGGGCGTAACTCCCCGCGGCCCCCGCCGTCGTCACGCCCCCGTCTCTTACAGCCACCTGGACGAGCCACGTGCAAGTGGTCGCGAGGAAGCGGTGGAGGTTTGATAACATATCCGGCTCGACTAGGGCGCATTGTAAGGATAGGAATCTGAAAATCAGAGTATAGACGTGTAAAGCTATATACACATAACTAACGTGATTAATCTGTAAAGGGATGAACCCAGCAAAGTAATGACATGCCTCCTAAGTAATTTTTGGCTAACTGTTCCTTGTTAATAGAAGGTAAATATTTCGTAAGCAGTAAGTCTTAGGTAACATTAACGCATTCGTTCCTATAAAACGTGACTAACACCTTATCTTATTAATTTGCTACGAACTACGTTTGATAAGTTTACTTAATTTAATCTTTGACTTAGGTAGATAAACATGGATCGTATAATGAATGTCAATCATTACGTTTGACTCCAAAGACATAGTAAGCATTGCATCTAGATGCAATATGTATAGACATGCCTAGTTACACTAAGCGTCATGTCACAGCCAATCAGAGCACACAATATTTTTATGTCGCATTCATGAACTGCGTACTGCTTCAGGTATAGCAAAGCATAACAGAGTAGAAGTGGTGGTGGTGGTACGTACTTGGTGGTGAGTAGCTGAGCGCGGCGGCGCAGAGGCTCGAGCAGTCGCCAGGCGGCGGCGGCGGCGGCGGCCGAGCCCGCGTCGGCCAGCGCGCGCTGCGCCCGCCCCACCTCCTGCCCGCACCGCACCAACTTCTCCGCGCACACGCGGACACCTGAACACCATTACGCAAAACAATATTTCAACACTGAGACGAAACGGGAGACGTCATTCGGTGTCAGTCACGTTTCGCTGAAATGGCCGACATGACGACTGCGATTGGTCTGTCAGCACCGTTACATATTAACAAAATAGTTGACAATCCGAAATTTCGGGATATTTATTATCTCGATTCAAAATCTTCATTGTTCAAAGTCTACCGTAGCCCTTGATGAAATTATGAATATAGGTGTCATATATTTCATCAAAGGTTTTTGATCAATATAAAATTAACGATCGTTTCCTTATGTGGAACAATGCGAGAACTAAGGACACAATGGATGGTATAGTCAAGGACTGAAGGCCATCAACCAACCTAAATCAATACACTTGTGCGTCATAAAGAAGCACTCTGTGACAAAATTGTAATTGTCAGCCGTCGGCCTGACCACGTGACCGCCGTCCTCGCCCTCCAGCGGCGGTAGGAGGCAGGTCTCGGTGTGCAGACAGTCCAGGTGCACTGACTTGGCTTCGCTTTCCTCGGGCTGGGGAAACAAATAAAAATAATGTATAATATGCTCCATATCAGACTGTACATTTTATTAATGTAAAATTAATAACATAGAGAAAAAAGAACCGACTTCAACCAGTAAAATTTGACATATATGTGGTTTTCTCATGGATACCATTGTCGGTGAACCAAATTTATATGGGACCAAACGGGAAGCACCAGCTTTCAAATAAAAAAAAAAAACATGCAAATCGGTTCACCCAGGCGAAAGTTCTGAGGTAACAAACATAAAAAAAAAATACAGACGAATTGAGAACCTCCTCCTTTTTTTAATTGAAGTTGGTTTAAAAATGGTAATATTTTATCAGCTTAGAACAATGAGAAAACAGTAATCCGTTTCGTGTCGATCTACTCCGACTACGTCCAACAATCGCGTATTACGTCACTAAAACGAATTGATTGAACGTCATGAAATTTACTTTACTCTTCTGACCCCCTGATAATCAAAGTTTTTTTTTATTGTCGCTGTACAGAAGCACCCTCAGCCGTTTCCGCAGCTTTTGACATGAACATTAAACAAATAATAATTAATACTTACAGTGACAACACAATAAGTGGGGTCAATCTTCAAAGCTTTAGGGTCGTCCGGTTTTGTACTAAATGGTTGGCTGAGATGCAACAAAACTGCACCTAAGTTCAGTATAAAACCATCTGTAGCGCACATTATGGTCTCCACATTCAATTCACCACCCTGAAAGATATTGATAACAACTAAGTACAAACATTGCATTTATCATTAGATTATTTTTCCATGCAAGTCGCAATTGTCAGAAGTGACCTAGATCTAATTGTACTATTTCCAAAGACCCTGTCCACATAAGAGATAATTATATGTAGGTACTTTTGTATTATTACTGAACCCTAGTCAGGAAATTTAGAGGCACCATCTATGCATTATACACATTATTGCAACATAATGTTACAAAATACTTTGTAGTCATTTTACCAGTTTTTTTACATAGCCTGTCTTGTTTCCCATTGCTAGGTTTGCCTTTAGGCCTCCCCTCAAGTCTTCCACTCTTCTTTTCTTTCTTTATTTTGGCCACCTCCTGCCACTTTTTACCAGATTATTTTGCCTAAATTACTACAAAAAAAATCTTGTTCTAATCACACCTAGGAGATTTGCTCTAATAACAGAGGGCATAATGGTTTAGGGACATATCACCAGGGAATAGACTTGTCAATAATTGGACGATAGCCACACAACATCTGCCTCAAAAGGTATTTTTTATGTAAATGTCACACATACCTGTATATTCCACAATTTTCCCCTTGGGTGGTTACTTTTTAAACATTTTCCAATCCATGTCAAGACACTGTTCTTCAATTCAGGTCCCCCTTTTAATAGTGCAAGAAATATTTTGTGAATATTATTATTCAGGTGTTTGGTTGCATTCCAAATTGATTCTTGTGCCATGGCTGTTGAACTCTGGAACATGCATAACATAGATCTATATTAACACCTTCATGGACTCTAAGACAATAGAAGTTTAATTTTTATCATATGTGTCCCCCAACGGATTAACATACTAATAAGGAAAGTCAGACAGTAATTTGGATCCCAAAATTCCAATGGGTTGTGATTTGTGAATAAAAAGTTTCCATACCTGGTCCACTGGATTATCAAAAAACTCATATAATGCTGTGACCGTTTTGGGTAACACAGACAAACTTAGTAATTCCCCAATGACACTATTTTGGTAGTCCCGTCCGACAGTTGCGTTTTCAGGTTGGCATGATTTCATGAGTATTGGAGCTAAATATGAATTACCTGAAAACAAAACAATGACAAAGTAAATTCTTCAAGCTCAATGACTCTCTGAGGCTCCCTAATTTCTGGAATGTATTCTCTGTTAGGATTCAATCCCCATTGGCCAATCGAAACATTTGATAAAGCACTATAGTATGTGACATTATCTTTGAGTAACATAAGATATAATATTTTATCCTGTAATTACAATGGGAATAAAAAATCTGGTCAATGCTATAGGTCACAGAGGCACATATCAGTATGAATCAGAAAGTAAATGTTCCTTTCAATTATGGACTCGAGTATTATTAGGTAATACTTACTTGCAAATATCTGCACAGCAGGCAGGATGTAAATGGGTAGATTGATTAAATTAGATTTTTTTACTTCATTTTCTAGTGCTGTTAGAACTGGGAGCATTGTCTCTTCCAATTGGGCTTTTGTTTCTGGTGTATCTGTAATAAATCAATACATAGTACAAAACAATGCTGCCTCCCTCTTGTCTGTCCATATGTAAACATAGATTGTTTCTTCTACTACTGCTACTTCTTTGTCAGTTTTGTTAAGTAAATTCTTGAGTTGAGCTATTATATATTAATATAATAGCAGAAAAACGCTGTTCATAATGTATATTAATATTAGTAAATCAATGTGTACTGGGTTAACTAGTAAACAATATAGAAATTATGATATTACAAGGTCTGACAACCCTTCCCAGGACCATAAAGAAGACATTATCATTTAATGTACTTGTGTAACATTGAACACTAACCTTCACTCATAAACTCCTTTACTACATCAATGAAGAATGTCTGACTTTGAGGGTCTATATGTTTCAAAAGCTCCAAAAGTTGATCAGTAAAATTTTGACCCTCAAACAAAGCTGGTTGCTTTAATGCAGTTGTTGCATTACGAAATATAAGCTCTTTCATTTTATCAACAACTTTTTTCACAATAGGATCTTTTTCATTGTAAGTCTGAAGATTCTGCATCGAACTAAATAAGTAAGGGAATACATTCTTCTGAACAACATGCTCCTTAAAAACTTTACTTTGTTTTGGTATTACAGCACTTTCAACATCCAATAATAATAATCGCTCAAACAGTGCCTGCTCCAATCCTTCTAGGTCTATGTGTATACATGGCTTCAGGCATTCTGCTAGTTCTTCAAGAAACACTAACTGGCTGTCCACATTTGCACCACATGCAGCATTTGGATTTATAGTGATATAGAACACATTTTGGACAATATTATTAATGATATCAATTTCCTGAATTGCACATCCTTTATCGTCGGTATTTATACTTGCTTCAGACATGTTGCCCACTTCCATGGCATTCACAGGAGATACAAGTCCCGCAAAGGGATTGTTACTTGCAGACATGCCCTTTATATATTTGTTTTTGATACCTACCCTGACAACAATTTAGGTATCTATTTGATAATTTATTATTTTGGATTACACAAAACAAATCATAATGGAGAAATTACTATTGTTCGTGATAGTAGCTTACTTGTTGTAGGCAAAGTTATTTGTTAAAACAATGTTCTTTTTATTCTTCAAAAGCAAAATGATGACTTGCTTTGTAAATGAAAGAAAACCAATAGTGATTTTACAAGTTTGACATATTTGACAATTGGGTACACGAAAGTCATAACAAGGGGAAATGACATAAAAATTGATAACAAATGTTTCAGTCTAATTCAAAATTTAGCTATAATTTGGATATTTTGTTTCTTTTCCTAAATTAATCAGCTTGTTCATTCAAATATGATTTAAAAACAGGAAAGTTATTTATAGTACTTAAGATATTATCGTTATTGGACATGTACATAAATTGACAAACATCTGATTGTTGATATTAACACACATCCGCTACGAGAAGGGTTCTAAAATAAAAAATATATCTAGATTTTCAGTCACTACGTATTAAGGTAAGAGACACATTTGAAAAAAATATAAATAATATTTATTCCACTATGATTTTAATTTGTTTATTTATATTACTATTTGGATATTGAGAAAGAAGCTAAAATATCGACAACAGCGCCGTACAAATCAGCACGTGGTGGTAAGATTTGGAACTAATATTCCTGACTGTTTCTTTCTTTGTTTCGCTGCAGTCTACGTCCGAAATCTTTGTAGCGTACCCGAAAATTGTTTCGTCCTTATGCAGCAATGCTATGAGAATTTTCTATATGGCGTAACAGTAGTCGCACATAGTGATTCGTTGAATAATGTAAGATTGGTAACACATTAATCTATTAATTTTGTTAGGTCTCATAAAGAGAGAAACGTCAAAATATCTGGTATTTATGACGACGAGCAATGGCGTGCCCCTAGAACATTGTCCATTTTCTAAAGTGTGATGATAAGTCCCTGCCCTGCCTATAAAAATGTTGTACTTACGAATAAGTACCTGTCTAACATTACAATTCTAAATAATTTGTGTAATTGAGGATTCATCTCTATCTAAAATTACCAAATCGGGTTTGTATTTAGTTTCAACATGGCGGCCGCAATATTTGCGAGCTAACGTGGAGGAACTTCACCTTTCGTCCAAATCCTACAACTGCATATTTTCATCATTTAGTGCATGCATTTTCTATACTTATATTTAATTAGATTTATGTAAGTACCTATTTAGTGTGCAACATATTTTTCTATTGTGGTCTCATCCAGGTAGGTAGGTAAAGTATTCTTTTGGTGACGGTTTATACCTTGATTTGTGAAGTTTACTCATGTGAAAAGAATGCAAGATAAATGCCACAAAAACGCAGTGGTGTGTTGCAAAATCTATATAAATACCTACATAGGTAGTTATCTAGAATATTTGCCTATCTACAAGAGTAGGTAGGTATGGTCAATAGCGTAGTGAGTTGAGTGGTATAACGCTGCTAAATTCTGGTGACCATTCGTGAGCCAATCATCATTCGTACTTCTGTGTGTGGGTGAGGGAGGGCTTGTAGTGTGCGTACCTAATACTGCAGTAGAAGTTTAGAGTGATCAATGTTAGTTACCTAGTCATTCTTTAAAAGTTACACATCATTGAAACAAACAATTTTTGTAACATATTGCTTTCCATTCATAATTAGCTAACGTGTGAAATTTTAAATTTTAGTATTTTGTACCTATAAATTAATTTAGTAAGCGAAGTTCATAACTGTGACCCCGATATAAATAGGCCACGCACACATGCACGCAAAGAAACGCGCGCAATGCGCATTGAGAGCCGCCCAGAACACTTGACGTCACTGCAAAATGACGATTAACTTTTGCAAATGATTATTCAGACATCATTGTGAAATAATGTGAACGGCCGGACAGAAACTTGCTGGGGCCGTAACTCTGCAATTTAATTCGAAAGTAGTGACTGAACAGTCTTAACATTGATTTCTTCGCTAAATGTTGGATTGCAAGCAGATACATACATAAAAAATATCTAGAAATAGTGACTTAATTACTGTTTTTTACAGCAATTTAGCATAACAAATGCTTAATGTTTCAACGAAATTGATTAGGTAGGTACCTACAGCATAATACTAGGTACCTGGTTTAAAATATTATTGTCATAGAATCTTATTTTACTTTGCTTCTTAATTTTTAGGTCAGGATAGCACGCAGCGTATTTTTTATGTGTGCAAGGTTATTTACGTCGTAACTATAGGTTGCCTACTTTGTGTGTCGCCCTTGTGAGTGTGTGAGTGTGCAGAGTATGTACGTTTAACAACTGCAATCTTTCGCTGTGTTTGTGAGGATGGATATCTGTTAGAAACATTTAAAATTATTTAGGTGCTAGGTACAATTAACATTGTCTATATCTACATGTTTAACCTCCCCACCCCACTTTATTATCATTATTTTAATTAGCCAGACACAAGATCAAGTTATACTAGATCTATCACTACCAAGGTAACAAACATAGATATCAAGGTAATTACCCACCTAATTCTTTATCGATATGTTGCAATAGAAGATAGATAAATTAAACAAACACGTAATAGGCATTTAACAACTGTTATAACAAATCCCCAGATTAAAATTCAAAACTTATGACTACGTCAGTAGTCGGTAAATTAAACCTAACATTTTTACATCTAGATAACAGACATTAATTTATTAATTATATATTTAAATAGGTAGGTCAAGTATAAGAATAAGGGTAAAGTTAACCAACGTAAATACGCAGGCCACGTTCTTGTTTCATCAGATCGATTTTTCAAGCCCGACGATTTAACACGCTATTAAACAATGTCTACCTACTCCTATTTACTAAGTAGTTATAGGTAGGTTTTTAAATTATGTGAGCACACCTACTTACAGTATCATTTCCCCCGCGCAACGTGAATCAGATCTATTTTTAATAGTTTGTTAATATTACCTGCCTACTTTTAGATAACACGGCATAGGCGTCGGTACTCGATCTCGCCTAACTATTCTTAGTATAAATTCTATAAAATCTTACCTCATGTTACATATAAAGCATTGCTTTACCTCCCCCTTTTAATTCTTTTGTACGTTTTACCCGGGGTACCTTTTATCGTTACTTTGTCTAACTTAATTATTTATTAAGTATATCCACCGATAAGAACTTAGAGATATATTAATGTTGCCTGAGACCGTCCTAATCGAACCACTTTGGTATGCCAACAGCATGATTCATTGCCAATTCCTAAGTGTTTAGGTAACATTGCTTTTCCTTCTTTCAACACTATGTAATAACGAGTGTGTTATTTTTAGTATATTGCTTAGATATTGATGCTGGTTGGTTAATTTGTAGTTTCACATAACAAATAAGTAGGTTTCCATTAGTTGCCTCAAACTTAGGGCTTGAATTCTCGACGCTGACCTGTAGGCTTCACCGTTTACGTATGTATTAAACTAACTTACTACTATAAGACAATAAAAAATTGTATCTTCGTCTTCTCTGACGCCTATGTGTATAGGTATTCAGGTACTTGTAACTATTTATTTCAGAAGAACGATATAACTAATAATTAATATCAAATTTAATTTAATTTATTAGGTATCGCCCTCCTCAAAATCTGATTCCATAACAATGTACATATATTGATCAAAGTTTTCGTTAATTTTCAGTGACATCCTCAATATGGCAGACCCTACGGCTAATGTAGAAGATTTGGAAGATGGCGAGATTGAGAGCGACGGTGATGACCCAGCGCAGCAACAAGAGGAGAAGACTGAAGACAACCAGGGGATTGGCGGCAATCCTGACAACGAGGGGAATCAAGATCAAGAAGCTCGCCAATCTAAATCAGGTAAAAAGAAAAAATCGAAAAATAAGAAGGATAAAAAAAATAAAAACAAAGTGAAAACTTATGAATTACAAGATGATTTTGCTGAAGATATTAAGGCTATCAAAAAGGCAATGGCCAAAATTGACGAAGAGGAAGAACAAGACTATGACGACGAAAGACGTAAACGTAAAAAAAGGAAGAAGTATGATGGTAAGGATGGTCCCGGTAAAAAGCGCAAAAAACAAGATCTTTCTGAGGATGTTGATGAGAGTGAAATGATGTGCATAAGAGGCGCTTCACCGGTTCGAAGAAATTCTGGATCAGACTACGATGATGACAGATATTCTTGCGATTCAGACAGTAGTCGTGGATCTCGAGGGCAAATGCAGCAACCTCGTCAACAGCGTCAGAGGCCCAATCAGAGAGATAAGAGAAATAACAAAAATGACAGGAGAAGAGGTGTACACCCAATGCAAGACCTAGATGGAGTATGTCTCTATTTTATGCAGGGAAAGTGCCATAAAGGAGACGATTGTATGTTTTCCCACGACGCCCAACCACCTCGAAAAATGGAATTATGCAAATTTTACCTCATGGAATGCTGTGCAAAAAGAGATAAATGTTTGTACATGCATGCCGATTTTCCTTGTAAATACTATCACACTGGTCTTCCGTGCATTTATAAGGAAGAATGCAAATTCGCCCATGGCCCTCCATTGTCTGATAATTTGAAGAATATACTTTTGAAACACATTGAGTCAGCACCTAAAGAAATACTAGGTGATTTTCCTCGTTTAAATCGAGAAGGTGCTATGAAAATGATTAACACTACTCAAATGAAGTTGATGCAACAATACTCTGGAGAAAATTATGACAACATCGATAAAACTAATCAAATTCCTTCTCTATTCGACTTGAATATCCCGAAGCCTAATACTCAAGATAATAATTTTAACAATTTTAATTCTGATAAACAAAATAAAAATTCGCCTAAAGTACGACAATCTCGTTGGCAAAATGAAAATTTAAACTTCAGTATGAACAATCCACAAGAAACAACAAATATTCTAAGTATAAAAAATTTAACAGGAGTTTTAACGCCAAAACAAATAACAGATTTGACTAAAATGGGTATACAAAACTTGGAACAATTAGGTCAATTAACGGTATTACAGCTGAACAGTATTGGCATCTCTTTAAAACAAATAACTGAAATTCAGTTGAACACAATGTCTATCCAAAAGCTTGGTCTTATAAATAATGAAACGGCACAAGCACCTTCTCTTGTTTCACACGTAACAACCACCAAAGATATGGATTTAAGAGTACCACCTGTTGTATCAAATGTCAAGTCGTCTGTTATTACGTCTGACTTTCCAAGTGGAGATGTAGACATGCGTTTTGCAGTAGCTAATGTTTCCAAAAAAGATGAAGAACCGAAAAGTCAAGAAACCGAGGCCACCATCGACATTGACCAGTATACAAAAGACGCGTTAAATTTTGGTTACAAAGAAGCCGAATCTAGTAATATTGACGCGACTAAAAAAAGCGCAGAAAGTAATACTCCGAACACAAAGATTGAATCAAAAGATGTGGATCACCGTGTCCTACCCTTTTCTGGTGATACTCACCAATTAGTTTCTAATAGTGAAAGTTTTGTCACAAAAGATTTAGATACAGACATTAGATTCTTACAACCCGAACCGATTTTCAAAAGTCCAGGAAAACGTAATCGACGGTCAACTACTGATGATGACGAAGAAAATAATCTGTGCATTGACGAGAAATGGTACTCGAGTGATGAAGAAAAAGGGGGCAAAAAGAAATCAATTTCGCCAGCCACCTCGCCACAGCTTATGTCACCCCCAGCTACGCCGACAACACACGTTGAACCGAATCAGGTTTTAAGCAAACTTGGTGATTTGTCTAAGATTGATATTAGTGAAGAAGTTACAAAATTACTAAAAACTATGCAAAATAATCTACACGAACCTAATTCCGAATCTTCCGAAAAACCTAAATCTCGGGACCCCCGCTTCCAAAAGTCTCCGGTTATGTCACCGAAATCTGACTCATATAAAGGTCCAAGTAAATCTGTACCAAAATCACCTAAAATCTCTATTTACGAATGCGTTGACGGTGAACCAACAGATGGACGAAGAAGAACTGATGTCGATTTGCGAGATTATAAACTGCCGACATTTGGTGACACTGACTTACGGCAAGGTGCCAGTGGTGATGTAGATTTTCGTTTAGGTTTGCCTTTTAAACCTCTTCCAAATTACACTCCTGCTTCCGAAATAGACGGGTCAATAAATAGCCATCCTCCTATAAATTTTAAACTCGTTCCTATAGACATACCAAGGCCAGATTATACTGATATTAAAAATAGTACAGCCAAATCGCAAGCTTTAGTGGACCCTAGGCTAAGAAAAGTATTTAGATTATCTTTAGAGGAATCTGTTAGTGATACCGAGAAACCATCAAAACCTGTAGTGAATGCGCCTAGAGTAGATCCTAGAAGAAAACCTAAGGAAAATGATAATGTGCAACAAGAACAAAAAAATAGTTTAGATTTACAAGTTGTCATACAAAATTCGGAGTGGTATATGGAATTAAGCTCTACACAAAAAATATTTGTTAATCAGCAGATAGCATCAGTGACCTCTTTACTTAAACAATTTCACATAGACAAGTCGGCTGGTAAAAGTGTTGATTTGGCGGCTATTTTAAGTAATTCGGTGTTCACTAGTATTTTTCTCAACCTTGGCATTTGCCTTGGAGATAACGGCGAGTTCTCGTATTTGTCGCAATCCAAGGATCGCTTATTAAAATCGTCAAATTTCTCGCAAAATTCTGGACCGTTTGGGCATAATAGTAACGTCCCATCTGGTATGGATTCTTCAAATATGAATATGATGAACATGCAGCCAATGGGTATGGGTGGTCATAATATGGGTGGCCATGGCATGCCAGGGTTCAATCAACCATATCCAGACCCGAGAGGCGGGCCTACGCCGGGTCTGTTGGGCATTGCTCCTAATATACCTCATAATTACGGAAATAATTATCACGGCCCCAACAATTTTGGCAATATGCCTTTCAATGGGCCGGGTAATATGGACGGTGATGGAAATTTTCCTCGTTTCCCGGGTAGAGGAGGGCATCGAGGACGCGGTAACGAGCGATGGAATCGAGGTGGCAATCGTGGAGGGCCGCATAGAAAGAATTACAATGAAAGAGGAGGATGGAAAAACGATCGCCATTAATTTAATTGGTTTATCAGCTAAATGTGCTTTCGACCACGTAGTAAAATATTTGTAATTGGTGGCATTTTTATGGAAGCAATTGTTTGTAAATACAGGATATAAGATTAGGAATTATCGTACAAACGCATACTATATGTTAGACACAATAGGCATGTGTGAGTATTGTAAGTTAGTACTATTTTAGTTGTTAGTGTTTGAATTGATAAGAGAATAATCATATTACTCATAAGGGCCAAATGCATTAAGACTGACTGCAAGTTTGTCGTTGAGATTATGAGTCTGACGTGAGCCTTTTGGGGTGGGTTAATTTATTTGTTTCTTCATTATTCAATTATCCAAGATATTGTTTAAACTTTACCGCTAATATCTGAAGTAACGCAAGTTTTAAATTAAATTCATACTGTTACCTTACTTTAGTACCTACTTGAACAAAATGTGTCTATAACTATTACTTATCTGCTGTTCTTATTTTTTTACTAAATTATGTGATCTATAAGATTTGGAAGCGGAACGCAAGCAATATTATAAAATTTTCAGATCACAAAATCGACTTTGAAGTTTTAAGTAACCTATGTAAATAAGTTATTTTTTTAGAATTTATAATTCAGTCACTTTGGATGTTCCAAGATCGACTTTGTAATAAAGCATAATACAAAAAATATGTTATTACTTATTCATTTACTTGCTGTTATTTTTTTAACTACGGTATTTAGGTCTCTAAGTAGGTATATCTAGGCACTTACAGATAACTTGTTTCATAATTATATATATTTTAAATCAAATTAGAAAACATACTATAGTTACTTTTCGTCGAGTAAAAAAACTGTTTATGATGTTTATGACTATAGGACGGTGTTCGAGACTAAGACCGCCGACCATAAAATATCATCAAAGCCTATAAGTAACTGTCTGATTTGAGAGCATTGATGGTATTTATTTCATTCAATTATGGTTTTCAGCTTTATGCCAGCATTTATGTCTTATGGATGAATTACAGTACCGATACACCTATGATGCAAAAGGCGTATGTTGGACTAGGTGAGTACCACGTCACATCAACGTTTTTATTAAGTGGGTATAGTCATAATCACGAAAGTTGGGCACGAAGTTCTAATTCATTTTTAGTTGGAATATACTTGGTCAATTTGTGTTTGCAACTTGTCTAACTAACCGGTTTGAACAGCTCAGGTGCTGGTTGTTCTAGTTCCTAATGGGATAGAAAGAAGAACTAAGTACTATTTGCGAATAAGGACATTTTTTTAAATATTGCAGTTATTAAGACATAAAAAGTTAAAACAATCAGTGAAGTTTGATCAGTTTTGGCAATTAGTATTGCTTAGTTTTAACTTCTTGGGATAGGTACATATGTTATACTTTCCTTGGATTACGCACCTGTGTACATTCGGAGACCTAAAGGGATTGACTGAGACAAACGGAGATTTACACTTATTTGGTAATTTTAAATATAGGCAAATTAGACAAAGAATTCCCAATTTGTTTCGACCGTCTTTATTTCAGCACAGGCAGTGCGTGATTCTAAATACGACCTAATTTGGTAGGTAGAATTACCATAGGATTGGAAGTAAAAATAGAACTGCATGTAGGTACTCAGCTTTTATTAATAGATTGTAATACAGATGCAATGAACTTCGCAAAGTCAATCTTGAGACGGTTTCCTCCGGATTTAGTGTTCACTACCACTTGTGACACCTTTGAGAACGTAGGGGCTGAAAGAAAGATTTAAGTAGTGTAAAACTAAGGGGAGACATATAGGAGATCAAACTGTAAATATTGTATGGCGAACTGATTTTTTTTTTACTTTTATTCTGCGTAGACACTAGCGCCGCCTTCGTACAGTATGCGGCATAGCTTGGAACTACAGCCGGAGCGTTGTTTCACTTCTGGTTGATTTAATGGCTGGGTTAGCAGTAATATAAGTTTCATAAAAAACAATCTGTTAACTGTTTAATAAGCTGGAAGTGTCGCGCTCTTACTCTGATTGAATCTAACAGACGAAATAGTTGCCGCAAATTCGGCAACTTAAAAATGGGGAAGAAAACTTATGAACCAATGGCGCTAGTTTTGCTTGGCCCAAAAATGTACGATTGGTAAATAATTGATTGTCACCACAAGTTAATTTGACAGATTGCCTCACTTCATTGGTTCATTTGGGACAAGCGTAAGAAGCGTTATCTACATTGGGGAATCTACTTTGACCTTTTCTGACAGATTTTCAGGCGGATTCATTTCTGTCACGTCAAAGAAAATTCCCCATTGAGCTTGGTATTTTGTCATAACAGAAGGTAAAACAAACAATGCCGTGATTAGTCATTTCAAGTAGAGCCTATGCTTACTGAAAAACTATGAAACGTACACAAGTTCAGCGAATCAATGTCATCCGCGTCCTCGGAACAGTTGTAGAACACCACGCACTGTTTGGCTGAGAGTTTCGGTTGGGACACGAAGTAATTGTAGAGTAGTTCCAGTTCCCTCGGCGCGACGTTGGCGGTGGTCGGCGACGATACCAGTATCACACCGTGGGTGTTAACTCGTAGGGCAGGCCAACATGATTCATATCTAGTTAAACAAAAAAAGCCTTCGATTGTTATGTGATTGGTGAAATGTGGGTCTTTGATCTCTGGGCTATTTGGTCAGTTC
Organism: Conopomorpha cramerella; assembly: GCA_012932125.1. NCBI lineage: Eukaryota > Metazoa > Arthropoda > Insecta > Lepidoptera > Gracillariidae > Conopomorpha > Conopomorpha cramerella. Next base: position 10,729 of record SJJU01004539.1, on the reverse strand, counting down.
AGTTTGCAACATTGTAGTCGATAGTAGGCATTTGCTAGGTTATAATTAAATAAGGGGTGTTACTGCACAAATCTCTACCGCTAAAACCTAAAATCTAATTGTGGAATCTGTCAGAAATTCCCACATGACCTTGGCCTTTTTCAAGAATATGCTACTAATCAAAGGGGGAATTTAGCGCTGGGAAAATTATGGTATATAACCCAATATAAGAATATGTTTCGAACAAGTACTGTACCAAAATATGAGTCGCCACGTCTAGATCTCCACTCACACTAACTTTGTAGTGAGGAATAGTCAATGCACGCCAAGGGGTCCGGAGCTGTGTAATAACTAACTACTTAGCCCGGAAAACGGTCTCTAAAATTCAACTGGGATGAAAACAGGACTGCTAGGATAAGACTAGGACTGAAATAGTTCCTACCTTTACTACTAGATGGCGCTACTATATTGATAAAACAATGTTAATTTACATAGTATCATTAGATGTATAAATTAGATTATTTACCTGTGATCACCACTGCAGTCCCATAGCTCAACGTCGATGCTAAAATTATTACCATTGACATTTAAATCTGTGAGTTCAAATTCTACTATTCGGAGTCCGTGGGTAGGTTTAGGTGGTGTAGCTTCATCAATATTCACAGAATCCGAAATAAAATTTGAAAGAATTGTTTTACCACTCTGCAAAGGAAATACGGAAAAATAATATTGGGCGACTGACAATGATAAAACACTGATAAGAATTTTGTTTATAGTTGAACGAGTTGAAATTGGAGGTTAGGTTTCGTTTAGTTTGGAAAATAACAACAAACCAACCCCACTTGGTCCTAACATTAATATTTTTAATTTGTTTATTTGCATTTTAATAGAAGAAAACTTTAACCAACTTTAACAATGTATCAACTTGGATATTGTTTGTTTACAATCTGTTACCTTGACAACCTTTCACGTACCTACAATCTACAATATTATGAACATTTTTGTGGTACTGTCAGGGCTAGCTTGAGCACATATTTTATTTCCGTTTTTTTTTTCAATGTCTGGGTTGACAATATTTCCAGAAACAAAGTGACAAATTCTTAGAAAGTAATGGTAATTATTTAACCTGGAAGAGAAGCTGAATTTGTAGGTACGATCGAAGTCCTGTACTGTACCTACATATAAAAAAACATGTCATCAGGGTCATAGATTAAAAATAAACTTAAAAATGTTTTCATATGTGTAGCAATGAGGAAAAAAAATGAAAAAAAATTAGGTTCCACCGAGATTTGAACTCGGATCGCTGGATTCAGAGTCCAGAGTGCTAACCGTTACACCATGGAACCTCTGCTAGATTTGACGAAATAGTGCTATGCAATGTTTGAGTCATATTTCGGTGCGCAATACACAAATCGTACGTCATACCAAGTCATACGTAATTGTACATGCTCATGCGTATCATCAAATTACTTTTATTTTATTAACTGACTAAAAAAGGAACTGGTTTCACCCAGTCAAAAGGTTTGAGTTAACAAACAAATATGAAAAAAATACTGTCGAATTGAGTAAGTACCTCCTCCTTTCTTGAAGTCGAGTCGGTCGGTTATAAGATTTACCTTCATAGAAACTTATCAATCAGCTGATTGCCACTTGTATGAATGATACATTCTATTTGACCTTGTATAATATGTTTGGGCATATGGAGAGAATGGATGAAAGTCGATTGACGAAAGAGATTTATATGGGTGATGTAATATGTAATAGTAATGGGCCGGGTGAGTAGAGGTCGCCCCAGAAGGACATATAAAGACCAGATTGGTGATGTCCTGACCGAAGGTGGCGTGAAAAGTACTCGAAAAACCGGAGGCATGTTTATGAAAACAGTATGAATGTAGATGAAGCGAAAGGGGTATGTCCAGGATCTGACAAAATGGAATCTGTAGTCTCTGCCTACCCCTCTGGGAGACAGGCGTGAAGTGTATGTATGTATGTAATATGTATACAATTACGGACTGCCAGAAATAACACTCCTGTTAAAAGGCTGGTTGTTTCAAAATGTACTTACATATATACATAAATAAACCGTCAAATGCCTACTTATACTTATTACGAAACACCTACTACCTATTGTGGTTCGGGTAAGTACCTACTAGACTACTAAGTAGTACCAAACTAGGATAAATAGTTTTTTTTTCTTATAAGTAGGTACTTACCTATAGGAATCGGATCGGATTTTGCACCCAGCCTATAAGAATAACCACATTTTGTTTTTATTGCTTGACCTGACCTCGTACCGTAAGGTCTTACAGTGATATTGTTCTCGCCGTGTGACAGGCCTGCTACAATGTTACTTCAAGACTTCATGGTATGGGGCCTGGCTCGTGTTACTTTTACAGACTGGGTTATCACAGTACTTTTGCGTAACATAGAGGAATTTTTAAAGCAACTGTTAGATGTTTTCAAGCCATCCTTTTCTTCAGTAGCCCCTCCAACAACTATAATAATTTAGGTAATGTTGGCCCCATGTTACTTAACTAACCCTATCATGACACATGGGCATGGACATCCTGCTTCGTCGACGTAATAACAATAACTTCTGTGCCCGTTTTCATTTCACCAACTTCACTCTAAAAACTGGCTAGGGGTTCTCAACATGTTGGTTAAAATCGGCACTAGTGTCTTAAATTGAGAGTCCTCGAATATTGTGTTAACTTTATTGATTGGTGTTGTTAATCATAGGTTGCTTAGCGTAGGTACATACCGCATAGTTAGAACAAAAAGGACCCAATACGAAACATGCTGATTTTGTAATTTAAGTTTTGTATCTTTTATAATTTACTTTTGAAATTGAACATTAACATTTTGTTTTGTGTCACTTTTGTTCTAACTGTGCGATACGTGATGCTATAATAAATAGTAGATACGAAATAACTTACGCCCGGTTTCCGGAAGGCACATTACTGATAAACTGATAAACTGCCATTAAATAGCCATAGCTGTCTCACTTTAAGCGACTTCAAAAAAGTCGTGTGTACAACAAAAAAGGATCTGGCAATAACTCTATTACGAGGTCGAGTAACCAAAATACTAAGATAGGCAGTGTATTTTTGCCTATACGGTGTGCACGCCATATATGCACTTGACGCCTTTTAATCCCATAGCGAGGTAGGCAAAGCTAAGCAAATGCCCACGGTTCACCAAGTGTATTAAACCCAACGTGGCAGAGGAGAGACTATCGCTGTTATAGGGTTCGCACAACTTGTAGTGGTCTCATCACGATGTTGTTCTTCACCGTACAAGCGTTGCGTTGCGTACTGAAAAAGTGTCCCATTGGTATACGTCCAATAACCGGATTCGAACTCGCGACCTCCCGGTTACAAGTCATGTATCCGACCAACTGGATCATAGACGCTCTAGTCGACGAAGTAAGTAGTACCTACTAAAATTAAAAAGTCTACTGTTTTATTATGAGGCTTAGTTGGAGGATGATAGTGTTGGTCTAGTTTATTTTTGACACCGACGATGTTAGTTTGAGACTATATTAGTTGAAGTCGTTTTTTTTTTATTATTGACAGGCAAACTAAGAAAGCGTCCAGTGGACGTCATTTCGCTGATTATCATGAAGCTAAGAAAGACGTCAGTTTTAACGCCAAATAATGTCTATTATTGAGCTTAGGGAGATTGCTATAGCTATTTGCACTTTAAGCTACATTATCTTTAACGGAAAATAGTTATTTAAAGATAATGTAGTCTGTATACCTACTACTCTAAGTAGTATTTCTATTACTTAGAGTTCATGTAGCCAAACTCTAGATTGGCCAATAACTGTAGCAACCACCGGAACCAGCGGAAACTGGGCGTTAGTAGTTTGATAAGTTGTGGTTACCGTAGGTAGGTTACATAAATTTTTTGCTTACTTATCCTCCTTTCTGTATGGGCAAAGGCTTCCCCCCCTTCTCTCCACTCATTCCTATTTTTGGCTACCTCGCGCCAATCCTTAAGGTATCGGTAAAGGTCGTCCCGCCACCTCCTCAAGTCCTCATAGGCCGGTCTCGCTTCCTGTCTCCGTCGCGTCGACGGGAACCTAATCGGAACACCAACCTAATTTTAAACCTTGAATATCATCACCGATTCATCAGTCGGTTAGCAATCATGTGTATAAAATCGAGCGTAGCTTTAAACAATTTTTTGGCCAAAACTAAGGAAGCCTAAGGCCACTGTTTCTGTACATCCTGTAGAAAAAAAAATAAACGAAAAAAAAACCCTCTTACAAAATCTCCAATCAGGTCGACTTTTTGTCTTTGCATGAAAAGTTCAAACGTATTTCGTCTCTGGTTATAGACACTCACTAAAAGCCAAATGCAAACAGTAGAGTGAGAAAAGACAATGGAATTTCGTCTCCGGTATTTCCTTATCACTCTGTATAGGTACGAAAATAGCTTGTCCCACTAACCGTTAAAGCCTTCACATACGCAATTTCCATTCCTGACACGGCAGCTTTCATCCATGCTTGTCAAGAATCTAAGGAAAGCTAACTGTAATACTTATTTGCCTTCCTGTTTTGCATATCCAGGTCCCGTTTTCCGTCAATCGTTTATAGTACAGTTAGTAACTCCCGGAAAGATTGAGCTGCTGTAGAACATTTGCTATCCTGATTACCGTTATATCACTAAATACAAGTATCAGATAGGTGGGCTATGGAAAGGTGGACTTTAGATGCCTTTTTAAAGTGGCTTCAGACGTATGGTTCGGTCACTGAACTTTCATCCGAATTGTTACAGGTTACATATACAGTTTGTATTTCAGGACACATGTTGTCAACTACTCAATACCTAGGTTCCTTACTACTGCGTGCTTTGCCGCCTTTTTTAAAGATGGTCACGCAAAGAACATTACGAATCGAAGGGTTAAATTATTAAAGAAATCGGCACGTCGAAAAGTTGTGTTTAACTACTGTACAAAGGTAGATAAGTTTTAGCGTTGACGATAGTATACTTATACTTACACGGCATTTACGAAATGCCTCTGAACCTTCATAACCATCCATACATAATATAAAAAATATACTTACATATGGCAAGAACGGTTAAGAATTATATTCGTGACCTACACGTGGGTAAGTAATGTAGCATTCCGATATCATGGCATCTGGTCTGGCAGCATCAAACAGGAAGAAACCGTATGGAGGTAGGTACCTAACTACTACATAATCCTTACGTAACTGTCATTGATCAGGTCTGGAACTTCAAACGGTACTTACTTAGGTAACTATTACTGTTGGAACAACTTTCTCTATTAGGTCTAGTCGATGACAGCTTATAGACTAGCATGGCAGGTGGAGGCACTTTGTAGGAAGCGAATGTGGGACACATGTATTATAGCAACTTAATTTCTACATTATTATGAAGGATTTTTTTTTCAGATTATGTCATAAAATAACATTATAAAACTACAAGTGCATTAACTTGAATAACATACCCTTTTCTGATCAATCAAAGTATTGTTTACTTTCGAACATGTGAGTGGACTTTTTTGCAAAGTATTTTGTGGTGCGTTGTTCAATTATTATAGGTACTTAGTTTCCCCGAAAATTTGATTTTTGGAGAAAGTGAGAGCAAAGTTGCGAGTGTACGGTCGGCCAAGAAAATGGTCTATTAGTTTCGATGACACTTCCTGTGTCACTAAAACATCAATAAGGTAGAGTTAGTATATTGTGCAAGTGAACAATGAACCTTAATGTTTAATGACATTCATATGAGTTTCAACCTTAGGGTGGTAGATCAGATTCTTGGCCGACTGTACCTACCAATTCCTTACCTCATTACGGATTTGAGGGCTTGTTGGACGAATTGTATGAAAAAAAAAATATCTACCTACGTACGTCTAAATACGTACCTACCTGTATGAAAAAAATCAGTACTTGGTTCACAAAAAAACTTATAACAAAATTTTCGTACACCCGCGACATTGACGTCAGTATATAAAAATATCTTAGGCCTCTTCCGGGTTTTAAGAGCTGTCTGTATTGAGTAATTCCTCCCTTAGGGCACTTATTTCAATTAATTCGACTTGTTTCAATCAATACACCAAGCTGAAGGGACAGATCGTCAGGTAGGTGTGGTCGAGGTGTGCCCGCTGGAGAGGGAGAAGCATCAAGCTGCATGTTATGGAGGTGACTATTGCGTTGAATACCTATGTGGCGTATATTCACGCTTGTTCATTGTGATAGAAAAAAACACCCAGAATGGACTAGTGGTCAGGGTTCCTATCTTTAAGGCAACGATCGCGGTTTCGATTCCCGTCGCCGACATAAAGCTGTAATGCTAAGTTGAGTTATTTGTTGTGTGAGCCTGGTTGTTGTATCCAAGTTTAAATATTTAAGTATGAAAAAAATGTGATTGTGGTTCACATTTTAGCTGTCACATAGTTATCACAGGTAGACCATTGTGAACGCCAAAAACACACGAGTGGTAGTGAAAATTGGACGTAGTTCCACAGAAAGGACTCAATCCACAAAAAGTTACTTCGGAGGTTTAAAGTTGGATGCGCTATTGACCCGCCATACATGTGGATTGAGTCAGGGTACATAAAAAATAGGCTGTAGTGAACTTTCTGTGAAAATGTTTTTTTTTATATGATGGATATGTCTTAACTTAGCACCCTGGTATAGCTCACTCAATTTCGGCCAAAGTGTGGATTGAGTCCTTTCTGTGTAACTAGGTCCAATTAAGGTTGCATTACATTTATTGTTACTTAGTAGGTATGTCTTCACAACGCCGAAGGTAAGCCGTCAGGTGTACCTATTACCTATATGGTAATTTCGCCACAACTACTTATGAACCTCCTGCCTTGCCACAACTGTCTTATACCTTCTGGTCGAGATGATGACTGTACCTATTTATATAGTACCTTTGCGTATGACTGTGGCTAAAATGTAGCTACCAACTTAGCAGCTTAAGTGTCATGGTTAGGCACAGAGGCTTGGAACGGCAATATCTGGCAGGTTTTGCGAGATATAAGAACCTATAACGATGGAAGATAACAACAACTCAAAGGATTTAAATGCAAAAATATTTTAGATATCTTATTTTATTCTTGGGTTAGATAAGTCTATTCTATTATTAATGATACTATAGATAAGGATATTGAAATCTATGTAATGTGTTGCTGCTTTTTATAAAGTATACTTAATGTACATAATATTGAATAGTGATTTGTCAAATGAGGATATAAAAACGTACCTACCTATCTATCTACCGCTTCCTTTTTTCTAACGATAGGAATTTTAATAGTATTGCATACTGCTTAAAAATTCACGTCATAATTATATTGATACATAAATAGGCTTGATATTAATATTAATTTATACTATACTGCGTGTAAAAGGACCCCGACCGAGCAATGGTCTAGAAACGTTGTTGGGTTCGTCAATATGAATAACTCCGCGGGGAAATGAGAAAAACAAAAATGTGTTAATCCCCATAATGTCATCTCCCAAGGCAAAAAAAAATCTATTTTGTATGGAAATGAAAATATTATATTTGTTTTCGCTATAGTAAAAGTTATTCATAGTGACGAGCCCAACAACGTTTCTAAGACCATTGCTCGGGGTCCTCTTACATACAGTATTTGATTTTTCTGTAGTTACCTACCTTCTCTATCTGTATAGTACCTATCTAGTTTTATCTATCCATCTAATAGTATTCTTATCGTGCTTTTTATGCAGATGCTTCTAAAGAGGACACTCAGCGAAGGCTAGGGCACCTTCCTATTCCGTGTCCATTCACCTTTTTCTTTATCTGACATCTGCACTTGGCCAAGTGGAATTGAAATCGCGGCCTTCTCGTTTGCCCCCGCCGCGGGACCTTATATAAGTACCAGTGTAATTGATTACTGGTAGTACGCATCGATACTACGCTATCTGCGATCGGCGCACGCACAATGTATAATAAACAATTCGATGTTTATCTGCGGCAAATGAATCAGATCCCATCTCCGTTGTGCGTCTGCTCAGTGCGATGCATTCGCAGAGCGAGGTTACCGTGCCGGGAAGTGTTTGCGGTGCAACTTTGTTTGTACCCATCGATTATGTTTTGCTATGTTGAGATTAGTAGCGTGCTCTGGCTTTTACGACAAGGTAGATAGTAATATCCAAGGATTGACACCAATATATAGGTAAATTGTCTTAACAAAATATAGGCTACCTATCTACTCCCCTACAAAACACAGGACCTTCGTTAGCCTGTGTCGTGAGTACAAAAAAAGAAGATCTAGCAATAACTCTATTATTAGGTCTGGTAGCCAAAATACAAAGGTAGGCAGTGTATTTTTGCCTATATGGTGTGCACGCCACTGGATGAGATAGACAATACTCAAAGAAAAAATGATTTAATATTAGGTATGAAAAGAAAGATTATTACTTATCCATGCCCATGCTTATGATCTCCACTTGTGGTCATAGTGTCAATCGATATTGAACATCAACGTAATTTGAGATACAATAAATAGAACGGTTTCCTTCTTCTGTCATCAATGTTACACTGTGTGAAAAATATGAAAAAAATCCATTTTCGCGACGGAACTTGCGAGTTCGCAGATATTTACGATGCGATGCGTATTCGAAATTTCCACCACAAAACCGATGAGTTTGGCTAAATATTTTAACGTTGTATCTATTATACCTGTTACATATACTCGTACTTGCCAGTAATCGACTCCGGACGTTGCACCCTGGCACCCCGTGGCTCACCAGTCTCAAACTGACATCGCCGCTGTAAAAAATAAATTAGATCAACACTGTCATGACTAGGCATCCAAAAAAAACAGTACAGCTTTTTTTACGCAATGGATTTTAATACTTATTCATTACTAGCTGACCCTGCAAACGTTGTTTTGCCAATATACATACATCTACTGCGTGTAATAATACCTATCTATGGGTATAATTAATGGGGGAGTATGAGGATTGAACTTTTTTTCATTTCCTCACGTTGTCGCCATAGTAAAAGTTGTTCATTTTGACGAGCCCAACAATGTTTCGAAGACGATGGCTGGGGTCCTTTTACACTCTGTATAACAGGGTTGTCTGCTATTATATGCATGTATTATACATGTATTCGGTTTATCTGCCGCCATGAAACCCTGATTTCCTTATCATCCCTTTGAAATATCTTCTTTCTAACAAAAAAATAATAATCAAAATCAGTTCATAAACGACGAAGTTATCCGCGGATAAACATAAAAAAGCGAAATTATAAGATAAAATAATAATAAAATACGGTCGAATTGTTTTTGCCTTTATTGAAGTACTTCATACCTTTGCTCTGTAATATAAAAATTAATTGCTAAAAGTGATGCTAAGCGCAAATCTCGAGAGCGGCTGGACCAATTTCTTTAAAGTCTGGAGAAGGATTAATATTAAATAAGTAATTATACGGACAATAAACATGTTATATGTATGGAAAAATTAAAAAAATACGGAAAACTATTATAATTTAAACAAAATATGACGGGTACTAGTAGTCTATACTATAAAAATGAATTGATGTTCGTTAGTCTCGCTAAAACTCGAGAACGACTGGACCGATTTGGTTAATATTGGTCTTGAATCACACGTGGAAGTTCAGGGAAGGTTTAAAAGGTGTATTTCTTCCAATACACGGGGTACAAAAGCGACTTCCTATGGCAAAACCAATGTTTGCCGAGCCACCTAGTTACTTATAAAAACTTACTAAACCTGTATGTAATAATGCCCCCTTTCCGAACTGACGCAGCTTGAACAACTCTTAACAATTACCAAGTGTTGTCAATGTTCATAATTAATTTTTAGCCGTGTGGTGACGGCGAATAGAATACATGTTTCACTACCCCAGCCCAACTTTTCCCGTCGTAAGAGGCGACCGAGGGAACTCTCCAGAGGCGGGGCAGCAACGCTCTCTGTGAATTACACCACAACACCAGTGCGATCGTCAACCCGCCTGCCAAGCGTGGCGATTATTGGTATTTCCCCCCATATGATCATGGAAATCGTTGGGGGAAGCCCTCGTCCAGCAGAGGACGTCTTGTGATGATGATGTAGCCCCCTTTCCGACTGACGTTGTATCTCTTGACAATTAGTAATAGTGTTGTTTTAGTATTAATATATTTTTATGTATATAGGTAATAATGTGATTCCTTACGGTAATAAAGGATATTTTTATTTTGTTTTTTAATGTAACCCAAGGTGTATTAAAAATTGCTGAAAAAACACGTATGAAATCGCGAGACGTCTTCTAGTTAGCTATTAAGTTATCGATAAAAAACTGGAGTAACAACACTGGGTTACCTACTTACTTACTTACCTACCTAATAACTCCTATTTTCCTAGTCGATTAAGCTTCTTGATCTTGAAAAAAAAAATGATGAAATATGATAGATGGTAACACTATTTTGATGGACGTTTTACTAATGAGTTTTTTGTTTGCTGAATGATGTGGCAAGTTAAATCGAAATAACGAGAACAGTAAAGTTGTGGGTTAGGCTTAACCATCGTTTAACACATTAGCGGACAGTAAATACACAGAACAGACGTTTTATGGTTATAATAGCTACAGTCGGTCACTGTCCGGGGAGCGTAACACGTTTTTAAATAGCTGTGACCAAGAGGATTGGGGTAAAAGGTATCCTATGTCCGTCTCCCGGTAAGCCACCTCCCCACCAATTTTCAACCAAATCGGTTCAGCCGTTCTTGAGTTATAAATAGTGTAACTAA
>SJJU01004538.1:0-22766 GCA_012932125.1 Conopomorpha cramerella | reverse complement strand
GGGTAGGCAGAGACTACAGATCTCCATTTGTCACGGTCCTGACATACCCCTTTCGCTTCATCTACAAATGAAGAATTCCCTGTTAGAATTTGGGGATAAAATAGTATACTGTAATACTCAGAGATTCTTTACCATTCTAATGGTGAAGGAATTATCGAAATTCCACGAATATTTTTTTAAACCTATTCCTATTGTTTCCTATTTTATAATATTAGTATATAGATATCAAGTCCAAAATCAATACACCTACTTTTTATCTAACCACATTGCTCTGTATTGAGTATTAATTATTTATCTCTGACTCCGCAGATGATATGACTAACTGCAATCAATAAAGTACTGCGCAAAACGATCTTTTTTTTCTATAAAAAATAAAATACCAGACACATGTTACGTCACAAAAAGTGGAACGCCATTCATACGTTATCAGACCACTGGTTTATCACTGATGCCATTATTTTTGTCCAGCTTTGCGGCCACGTCAGTGTATGCAATCTTATACAAAACGCCGCATGAACTACGGCGTCCTGTGCCTGCCTACAAGGCGCGGGTCATTTTAAAATGGTTTTCGTCTTTTTTTCTTTTTTTTTTGCAGAACGTTCGTCATTTTTAATCGTCAACAGTTTTTACTGGTGGCCAATGTTTTATTCGTGAAACATTGGATTTGGAACATTTAGAGTGAAACGATTGGATCAAAGTCAATTTCAATGGCAGAAATATAAATTTTAACAAACGTGCTGGCCGTTTTTTTTTTATTTAACGAATTTATTGTTGGTTAACAAAAAAAAATGTACGTAGTGTCAGGGCTTTTCATCCCGATCCGGGGTTGGCGTGACAATTGCTATAGAAATGTTGTTTAATATGTACTTCCTACCGTTTGGTATGCAAGTGTTGGAAACACGGTCAAAACCTAAGTCAAACAACTGTCTATTTGATTGTTTTCTCGATCTTTCTATATGTACAACATGATTTATGTACAACATGTTTACTAAACTCAGCATCTATTCCAATAACATATTAACCATCTCCGTAAAAGCTTGGGTACACTCCAGAGGACGGACAGCGCCCTCTGTGAGTTAAGCCACAACAACACTAGGTACGATCGCCAACCTGCCTGCCAAGCGTGGCGATTATTGACATCCCCCCCCCCCCTGCCCCTCCCTCGAGTGATCAGGGAAATCATTCGAGGAGGCCCCGAAGACGTTATGAGGATGATGATGATGATCGTGACCCAAAGGATTTTCATATTAATGTCATTAGACAATAAGGTACAGTTTTCACTTGTCACAACATAACAATACGTCTTATATTGTCGTCTGAGCGTCTGTAGTCCACTTGGTCGAATAAGTGACTCGTAACCGGGAGGTTGCGGGTTCGAGTCCGGCTACTGGACGTGTACCAATGGGACTCTTTTTCAGAGCATATGTACGCAACGCAATGCTCGTACGGTGAAGGACAACATCGTGATGAAACCCGCACACCACAAGGTGTGTGAACCCTATCACGGCGACGGGCTCACCCCCTGTCACGTTGGGTTAAATATGCTTGGTGGACCGTGGGCATTTGCTTACTAAGAAAGTGCCTCTGCCTACCCCGCTTTGGGATTAAAAGGCGTGAAGTGTGTGTATTACAATATAACAACTCTGACTTATTCATCTTTTTGACACAGGAAAGTCATCACTTCTTCTTTCTTGGCCATGTTCCGAGAAACCCATAAGGTACACACCTCTTTATAGGGATTCGAACTCGATTACAAGAAGAAGTACGTCGACACCCAACATTCTAACATTTATTCACGTACACTGAATATTCTCCAATTGCTGGGCAAGGACCTTAGCCTTTCATTAAAACTTTATATTTAGAAAACAGTATTGGTGTTTGATGTTCAGTAGTGCGTGATTACTAATCTGTAAATTATTAATTACTAAAGTTGTATAGTTATTAATTCGTGTAATCATTATAATTATTAGAATTCGAGGAAATAGACATTAAGATCACACGAATTCCATCACAAACTCGGGGTAAACATTCTAGTCAAATTAAATACTACATTAAACAAAATGCAAAAGGTAATCAACCTTATTTTTGTATTTTATTTATATACTATTAGTGGACGCCCCGCAATTTCATTCGCGTAGTGTAGTAGTACCTGCATCCCAAATTACAAGCGTTTTTTTTTATTTTCTCTACGTACAAACCTTCCCTGAATTTCCAGGAATAATCCAAGACAAGAAGATAAAATTAGCCACATCGGTAAAGGCATTGTTGAGTCACATTACAACGAACAGTGGCATTGATATTTATATATATAGATACTACGACAAACGTTGTTCTGCTAATATAAATTATTAACAATGTTTCTCTGCTATTACATGCATGTATTATAGGTACATATGTACAAGCCTTTATCAAGAATCACTCTATCTACTTAAAAAAACCGAATCAAAATCCGTTGCGTAGTTTTGAAAATCTAAGCACACATAGAGAATTAGAGACAGGAGGTGACTTTATTTCACACTATTTCATATGCGATTGGTTTAACTCAATATCTATGTAGTAACACCGACTAGCAAGATCAAAGTAACGTGTAAGCCTCTTGGCAGTCTATAATACGACAAGCTGCATAGGCATGTTAAGCTAGTGTACAATTGATATACTGCTACATATAAATAAATAGATTTGAGTTGTAAAAGAGCGGGGCAACCCAATACAAGCATATTTTTGTTCGCTTGTATTTTTTGTTACTGGAATAAGAACCAGGCGGATTTGCCATTTACGCGAACCAAACGGTTTGCGTCTACTTTCATAGTACGAACCGCCAGGATGTGGAATGACTTGCCGGAGTCTGTGTTTCCAGCGCAGTACAGTCTGAAGGTCTTCAAGTCGCGGGTGAATAGGTGTCTAATGAACAAGTGTGCTCCGTCGTAGACCACATCGCTGCTTAACATCAGGCAGGATGGTGGTCAAACGCTGTTGCACGTTCATAGCGATAAAAAAAGAACATTTGATTTGATGCTAATATAAGAAGAAAAGTACTTGGAGAAGTCGAAAAAGAACTTAGAAGTAGCCAACTACCAATGATAGCCTCTAATTACTCCTGTGGGGTGATACCAGCTGTTCCAATAACAGCATAAAAGGTGTCCTAGGCAGAAAGGCTTCTGTACATCACATTTGCTATAACAACGCGACATCTCAAAATGTAACACTGTTGAAACAAGATTTTTTTTTACTATTACTAAGGATTCTTTACACAATAAAAAAATATCGTAAATGATCGCGTTGTGCTCGCAAAAGTATATAATAAATACATTACGCTTTAAGCTAGACAGAGTGTAACGTTAGATTTGGTATTGTAAAGAAGTGTTAATACTGCCAAAGATACGATGTTAGTATGAAAACGCTATGTCAAAGATTACGTACAGGTTGCGTTATACACACACGTGTGCGTTACCATCATAATGTCAGCCTATTAGCTAGCATCCACTGCTGGACATAGGCCACCTAACGGCGCGCCACAGCCATCGGTCTTGTCACGAAATGCCAGTAGAGGGCGCTGATAATTATCCGTATATTGTCAACGCTAACTTTGTTTTGTACTAAGTGTTGTACTAATTTTAAGAAAGTTGAAATTCTCTTAAAGTTGCCGGCGGTTGTGATGTCACAAACAACTATGCTACCAGTAATGAAATGAGCCAAGTAACCATTTAGAGACCATTCAGACAATAAAGTACTCAGCAGACTTTCCCGTCACTTACTTACGAAGATAATTCTGTTAAACGATCAATTCACGCGCGGACACATACAAGTATACATCATCACTTGAGCCTTCGCAATCGTGACGATTCCGTACGTCACGTTTCCAATTAGAAGGTTCCAGAATGCGAGACAAAGATATTACAGAACCCTAGAGAAGGCATAATAGAGAGACCTTCGAGCACCTCAGCTGGCACGTATCAGAACGGGCAATTGAAGGCTCCGCATACACTGTATTACGCAGGCTTTGGGCCGTACTATCAACTTTTACAGTGAAAAAATGTCTGTTTTTTACTACGGATCGAGATGATCACCAAATGTTCGATTGTGTTCTTTCATTGCATCGTTGAAGGGCAAGACGCAGCTATAGCGTATATTGCCATACCAAAAGAACCGTCTGTGGTCCGGTTGGTCGGATACTGGACTTGCAATCGGGAGGTTGCGGGTTCGGTTTTTCAGAGATTACGCAACGCACGGTGAAGGACAACAACGTGATGAAACGCGCACACCACAAGTTGTGTGAACTCTATAACGGCGATGGGCTTACCCCCTGTCACGTTGTGTTAAATACGCTTAGTGAACCGTGGGTATTTGCTTAGCAAGTGCCTCTGCCTACCCCGCTTTGAGGTTAAAAGGCGTGAAGTGTATTTTATTATCACATTAATATAAAGTTACAATGTGTTTTGTCTTGTAAAGTTCGGAAAGCTTTTCGGAACGTCGAGAAGTTACTATTATATACCTCTAGTATAAATAATTGGTAAGGAGGTTTTCAATGCACTCGGTTAACAATAAAAGGTGTTGAGATTTTCAGCAAGACTTTCTAAGCTAAATTGTCTATGGGGTCTCTAGCAGAGCCTACATTCCATCTAATGGAAGAAGGATATATCGTAATAAAACATAGTGGGTGACAAACAGCACGCATTTAGCTATATACAGACACACATCAAAAGTGTCCAGGGATCAAGAACATTTTTAGCTCTAAAAAAATTCTAATTTATTTAAATCAAATCTAATCTTCTGGATTGGTCTCCTACCTTATCATCACCTTTTGAATAAATTATGAAAGAATATTCAGTTTATGTACAATATATTCTTGATTTCAATCTTCTAAAATATACTTGATCCCTAGACAGTTGATGTGTGATGATTTAACATCCCGTTAACAGTAAGAAGCACTAGGTATTACGTGAAGATATACGTACATAGGGACAGGAAGCCCTCTTCCTGACGACATGGTTTTATACTATGTGTTGATTGATAAGCAAGCGTGTGACTCCCATCCTGCCTTATGTTAACGATAGGAGTCACTGTCAATGTAGATACATCCTTATTTATTAGGTACCTCTTCACGCGTGACTTGAAGACGTGCAGACTATAAGAACTGCACAGGAAACACAGACTCCGGCAAGTTCCATGCACATCCGTTCCGGTTTATCAGGAAATTTTACCTAAATATAATACCAAATGCTAGCGGACAAAGCTTAGTATTCCGGTCTTTCCGTTTCCGGTATTTTCGGCGGCATGCCGGTATTGATAACCCACAGAACTAGGGGTTACCGTCTCAAAAGGAATGCAGTAATATAGAACTGGTATGCAAAGAGATATTCGCGAATTTCGACTCCATACAACTGAACGAATCCACGAAGCGAAATTATTTCTAAATTCTACTATTATCATCTATGAATTTGCTGTTACGTGTGAGCTTTGTCCTAAAGAATTCCTGATTTCCTAAAATAAGGCTATATTTCTTGTAAAATTAGTAGTCATTTGGGTTTAATTTAAAAAAAATAGTTGTTAATTCAAATGGTATTATATGCCGTAATAGCAGCATAACAGCATAACTGTAATAATTTTTATTATCTAATTAATTATTTTGCACAAATTGATGACGTCACCTGTCACTTACGAATGCTGATTTTCAAAGTAAAAACGATGAATGAAAAGTGCTATTAAAATGACAACGTAAAATTCGGGTCCTTATTTTCACTTTTCTTTCCGCGAAAAAATTATAGACATAAAATAAAATGTTGTCAATTACAGAACGCAGTTTATTCGGAGTTTAGCATCGCCATTTCGTGCTAACATGCACATGACATGCTTGTATTAAAGATAAACCAGCATTTTATAATAAGACACCAACAATACAATTATTGCCTATGTCCAGCAGTGGACAAGTATGGGCTGATGATGATGATGATGAATACAATCATTAACAAGACATTTTACCCCTCAGGTATTTTGAAAACAGAAACTCATCACTCGTTACTCTGTTCCGTGTGATTATTTTTTCCCAGAGCGTTCACATAGAGCTTTCCTTCGATCGCTCATCGAACCACCGCACGGGGGCGCAACCCTACAGCCTCATACCGACGAAGATGCGACTCAAAAGGCGATACTTCAATATCTAACGGCGGATTCATCGTGTCTAATCGAACGTACCCAAGAGCGTCTCTAATCTAGCATGATGCCGGCAGACTGCCACTCATTACTTCAGCCTCAGACTCGAGACTGCAATCATGACTACGCGGTAGTCCCCTATCACTTGAGACATAAGTATGAGAATTGCGTGTCTTCGTAACAAAGGATAAGGGCGTCCGCCCCAGTAAAGACGCCAGGAGGTGGATGGAATGTTGGGGATCTTGTGGTGTTTGCCTTCTGTGTGATGTTACATACATGCTTAGGTGCAGTGGCGTGCACACCATATAGGCAAAAAGACACTGCCTACCTTAGTATCTTGATTACCCGACCTAATAATAGAGTTATAGCTAGATCCTTTTTTGTTGTACTCACGACACAGGCTAACGAAGGCCCTGTGTTTTGTGGGTGAGTAGATAGGTAGGCACCTATATTTTGTAAAGACAAGTTACCTATACATATGTGTCAATCCTTGGGGATTACTGCCTACCTTGTCGCAAAAGCCAGTGCACGCCACTGCTTAGGTGTAACAGTTAGTATTAACCAAGCTGACCCGCCAAACGTTGTGTTTCTCTGCTATTATATGCATGTACACACAATCAAAAATGTCTAGGGATCAAGAACATTTATAGGCCTAAAAAATCTAATTTATTTAAATCAAATCTAATCTTATAGATTGGTCTCCTACCTAATTCCCCATGCCTGTATCACGATTTTGAATAAATTATGAATGAGTTCTTGCAGTTTTTGTAAAATATATTCTTGATTGCAATCTTCTAATATGTACTTGATCCGTGTGATGTGTGTATTACACTAAAAAACCTTGTTCAAGAATCACTTTATCTATTAAAGAAAACATCATCAAGATAGCATCAAAATCCGTTGCGTTGTTGTATTGAACTAAACATGAAGGCGACTATGTTTTATACTATGTATTGATACAGTTTGCTTCTATGTTGCTCTCCGCAGAACTGATGTATGAAACAGTGCCCGCTGTATTAACCTTTGAGATAAATTATAGTCTAAACGTTCTAATAGAATTTAAAGTATATTTCCACACCAAGGTTGGCTACAATGCGCTCAAAATGTTGCCGTACAAAAGTAATAAATAGTAATCCTGCTCAGTACAGTCTGAAAGTCTTCAAGTCGCGGGTAACTAGGTACCTAATGAACAAGTGTGCTCTATAGTAGACCACATCGCTGCTTAACATCAGGCAGGATGGTGGTCAAACGCTTGTTCATTGTGTTTGAAAAAATAAATGGGTAACCTTTCACACTTACAATACTTGAAGGTAGTAGTAAAATTTACTTCAGTACATTACTAATGTAATCATTTGGCAATTGCCCCTCTGCCCGCCCCGCATTGTAACAAGAACTTGGCCTACCTACTTATTTACTTATTACGAACAGCCAAAACGGCAAAAGTAATGTGCGAAAATGACAAAATAGTCTGTGAATAAACTTTTGCTATTAGTTTGGGGGGTTAAGTTACAATAACAGCTCGTTAGGCTTCGTCATGCTTGTTGTCTCGGCTACAAACGAAAATCCAATAGTGTTGTGTTTTGTATTTACACGTACCTACCTACAGTTTGTGAGCGTCTGTGGTCCAGTTGGCTGGATATTTCACTTACAATCGTGAGGTCGCGGGACGTGTACCAGTTGGAACCTTTTTCAGAGCCTATGTACAGTTACGTGTTTAAACATGTATAGATACACATAGAAACATTTCAAAGTAATCTATACTCTGAGCGTCTGTGGTCCAGTTGGTCGGATACTTGACTTGTAACCGGGAGGTCCCGGGTTCGAGTCCGGCTACTGGACGTGTACCAATGGGACTCCTTTTCAGAGCCTATGTACGCAACGCAACGCCCCTACGGTGAAGGACAACATCGTGATGAAACCCGCACACCACAAGGTGTGTGAACCCTATAACGGCGATGGGCTCACCCCCTGTCCCGTTGGGTTAAATACGCTTGGTGAACCGTGGGTACTTGTTTTAGCAAGTGCATCTGCCTACCCCTCTTTGGGATTAAAGGCGTGAAGTGTATTATTTTTTTTTAATCTAATATATATTATATAGTATAATGAGGTATATATATTAGTATATATATATAAAGGAGGAAGGTCCGTTGGTTAGTTACTCCAGTCTTATAAACTCAAGAAACGGTGAGGCGGAACGGCATCGATAAAGCGAACGGACGTATTGTGTTGAGCTCCTACTTGTTTTTATTAATTAAAAAGCGCGAAATGAACAGTTTTACCTAGATTTTATACCAAAATATGCGCAAGTAAACAATTAAGGATATGTTAAAATCAGTGTTCTTAAAATGGGATATTTATTGGATAATTGATACATTAAGTGAACTAAAAGTGAGCGTTAAATTGTGTTTTGCGAATCAATCAAAAGACGCGCGTCAAGAACAATGAAGTGACCTTGAATAACTCGACAGTTGAAGACCGGTCATTGACCCATTGTATAGTGCCACGGAAAC
Source organism: Conopomorpha cramerella (assembly GCA_012932125.1). Classification (NCBI taxonomy): domain Eukaryota; kingdom Metazoa; phylum Arthropoda; class Insecta; order Lepidoptera; family Gracillariidae; genus Conopomorpha; species Conopomorpha cramerella. The sequence goes on along the minus strand of SJJU01004538.1, from coordinate 14,106 downwards.
GATATCTATTTTTCGTCAATCTAGTACAGTGCATCTATAGCGCAGCGGCGAAGTATCCGGAAACAGTATCTGCGGGTTATGAGCAGTGCAGAGTTCGATTCCCACACAAGCGCAGTTTGGATAATTGTTTGGTCTTTTTCTTTTTGAGGTATTTTATTGTAACAAGTAATCATGGACGAAAATATAACGACAAGAAAACAAATTCGTAAAATACAAACGGACTCTCCAGATAACTCTTTCATATCGACTACGGATGATTTAAATACAACAATATTGGACTGCACATCTGTGAGTTTACCGGAAACTGAGAATACGACGAACTATGACCTTCTCGAACGTATCAATATACTTACCAATAAGCTAGAAAGTGCCGACAACGAGATAGAAAATCTCATGCTAGAAAACACGGCGTTGAAAAATACTGTACAGAAGAAAAATATTCAGATAGATTTGCTAAGAAGGGTGACAAGCGAAAACACAAAAATAGTAAATTCTACACCAACAAAAAATGTAATAAAAAATTCACCTAGGAATACATACAGGCCCATACCCTCAAGTGCTTTTTTATCTCAAAGAATTTCTCCAATCCATGATGGACGAACAATCCTACATAATGAAACAAAACCACGAGCGACCGGATTAAATCTATTCACAAAAGGAACAAATGGTACGCCATCTACCGATATTCCGACTGAACCACGACGTCAAGAGCTTCCGATCATTGCTTCTAAATGCAATGCGCAGGAAACTGCAAATAAAATTGATACCACAACGAATTGCTGCATTAATCCAACAGAGGGCAGCACAAGACGTATCTTCATCGTAGGTGATCAGCAAATAAGGGGTCTGACAAAATCTTTCATCAAGTCAAGACAAAGAAATTGGAATAATATATATAAGGCCTCAAGCTTTATGTTTTCTGAAGCACCATCGGAACAAATTGTTGATTACTTTCGAAAATTTTCTAAGACATTATGCTTAACTGACAAAATTGTTTTGTGTATAGGCTCAAATGACCAAAACCCATACAACTTGATGAAAAACTTATCTTTGATACTAGACATGTGTTCTAAAAATGACATTTATGTGATAGAAACGGAAAATAAATATCTTAATACTAAATTATTAAACTTAAATTTAAAAATGATTTGTAAAACTTATGAGAATTGTACTTTTGTTGAGCTGGACACAAAAAAATGGTATACGAGTAGATATAAGAATATTAATGATTATTGTAATAAAATTAACTTAAGTATAGACACATTGGACTACAAGAAACAATTCCTTGATAATATCGGTAATGTCTACCGCCAGCGCTGTGTTGAAACAAACAAAGGCCTAGTACAAAAGCCAATTACACACTTCTTTAAAATATTAAATAAAACTAGTGAGAAATCAGGCACTGAAAAACTATCACAAAGGGCGCAAGGTTTTTTTCGTTCCTCTATGTAGTATGACAAATCATTTAAGTAGTAAAACTAAAAGCAAAAATTGTGTGCTCTTGCACCAAAATATAGCGGGGATCTTAAATAAACAGGATACTCTAGAAGTAGTGTTGGAAGAATTTCAGAGGAGAGGTGTAGATATACATTTTATATGCTTATCAGAAACATTTATAAAGGCTGGGGAAGAAAATAATTTATCCTTAAAAAATTATATCGTAGGCTCGGCATACAGTAGATTGTTGCATAGGCGAGGAGGTGTATGCATACTAGTAAAAAATAATATTAAATGTACTAAACTAAACATGGACCGGCAGTTACTAGAGCAAAATGTTTTCGAGTGCTGTGCCATTGAAATTAAACTGAAAAACCTTATTATCGTTTGCTTATACCGCACACCAAACTCAGACATACCAACATTTCTGGACAAATTGAACTCTCTCTTGTATGACCTTACAAAAAATTGTAAAAAAAAAATTATTATTGCTGGGGATCTCAATATTAATATGTTAAGTAATAGTAAGCATTCAATAGCCCTGAAACATTTATTCCACAACTATAATATGGAAATCCACATAAATACTCCGACAAGGAAAAACAGCTGCATAGACCTTCTGGTCAGTAACATCAATAGAGCATCAGGAGAAACCCACAATCTGGGACTATCAGATCACGACACAGGCCAAACACTAACATTTCCCTTAGTAATTCCAGTAAATAGGAGTCAGTGGACTGAGGAAAGAAGAGACTACTGTAAGGAAAATACACGAAAGTTCTGCCAATACATAAGGTCACTTAGCTTTTCAGATGTACTTAAAGAAGAGAACCCACAGACAGCATTTTCTCTATTCTATGAAACTCTCCTGCTATTTTTTAACTTGTGTTTTCCGAGAATAACAATTAAAGTAACACACAAATCAGAAGGACCCAGATGGATTACAAAAGGCGTCAGGAAAAGCAGTGCAAAAAAAAGGAGGCTCTATTATCAATATATGAAGTCTTCTCGGAATAAAGAAACACTGAAGTTAAATTACAAAAGGTACGCCAAAATGTTGCAAAGTTGCATAAAGGAACTTCAAAAACTATGCAACAAAAAATACATACGGGATGCGAAAAACACGGGCAAAGCAATTTGGACCACAATTAAGAACTTTAACGAAAATACTAACCGAACAAACGTCATAGATTGTATAATTGATGATAACCACCTTCTAATTTCGAAGCCTGAGGACATTTCAAACCTATTTAATGAGTACTTTATAAAATTAACTAACACATATAACATACCTAGAGATGCTAAAACAAACATAAAAATTGACAATTGTACAAATACAATGTTCGTAACCCCCACAACACCTCACGAAATTAACATGTTAATAAAAAGCCTCAATAATTCAAATGCAGTAGGCTATGACGAATTTCCTACAAAGTTATTAAAGATGTGCTCTACATCTATTGCCAACCCTCTCTCACACATAATTAACCTACTCTTTAGGGAAGGCATTTTTCCAGAGCAACTTAAATATGTTGTGGTAAAACCTCTCTTTAAAAAAGGTGACAAAACTAAAATGGACAACTATAGGCCGATTACTCTGATACCGGTTGTATCAAAGGTTGTAGAAAAAGCAATGCTCATTCGAATGGAAAGGTTTGCTACAGAGACTAAACTGATCAAACCCCAACAATATGGTTTTCAAAGAAACAAGTCTACAACTTTGGCTTGTTTTGAATTGATAAGGACTGTTTTAAAACATGTAGATAGTGGAACACCGATTGTAGCGCTATTTTTGGACATGAGCAAAGCTTTTGATTTTGTACATCATGAAACATTATTAAATAAAATAGAGAGATATGGGTTCAGGGGTACAAGCCATTTATTCATCAAAAACTATTTGAAAGATAGGCACCAGCGAACTGACATAGAGTATTTTGAAAAACAAAAAAATAAGGGTGGTAAAAACCAACAAATACAGAATAAAAAAAGGACATCTCAATCCTCATATCAACTAAATTCATTTGGTGTACCACAAGGTGGGATTCTATCCCCGTTCCTATTTTTAACCTATATTAATGACATAACAGAAATTACAAAAGAGGATATGATATTGTTTGCTGATGATACTACAGTACTTATTAAATGTGATGACATCCAAAATTTTGAATTGAAAATAAATACTATTATTACTGATATTATAAAATGGCTAACACTGAATAACCTAAGAGTAAACGTCGACAAAACGAAAATTATGCAATTCCACACAGACAGAAGCCACCCCCTTAAGTTAGAAATTGTGTACCAACAGCAACCAATCGAACAAGTGTCGTCTATGAAATTTCTTGGTATTGTCCTGGACTGTAATTGCAAATGGAAGGCACACATTGAGACGGTATGCTCTAAGCTAGGCAGATACGGATTTGCTCTACGACGTCTAAGAGAGGTAGTGTCGCAAGAGGTTGCACTAAGTGCATATCATGGCTACGTTGGTTCAACATTACAATATGGTTTGATTCTGTGGGGAAATTCAGTTGAAATAGATTCTGTATTCAAAATACAAAAGAGATGTATAAGATCTATATGCGGTGTCCATTTTAGAGAGTCCTGTCGACCACTGTTTAAAAAACTGAACATACTACCTTTGGCGTGTATGTACATAAAACAACTAGTAGTATTTGTGAAACAGTACCCTGACTTGTTTAATAAATTCAGGCCGAAACATAAGCTCACACGTAAACACATCCAGAATAAACTGCGACACCCTGAATGCAAGTTGGCTCTTACAACGAACAATGCTTACATAATGGCAATAAAAGTGTACAATAAGTTGCCAGATAATTTAAAAGACCTAGAGCCGTTGCATAATTTTAAAAATAAGGTACACCAATGGCTCATTGACAAATGTTTTTATAATATTAGGGAATACTTTGACTATAAATAAAAATGTATTAAACTAATTGACGTGCTTTGTGATAATAACATAATTCTGGACATTGTATATTAATTCTATTCTTATATTAACTTTTACTATGACATTTTATTTTATTCAATGACAGGGGTGGATGTGGTTTAATTATTTTTATTTTATTTTTAGTTAAGATATTAAACCTGTATAATATGTAGGTATTTTGTAATTTTTAACATTTGCACGCTGTTTATGCAGAAAATGTAAGCCACCAATGTATCAACTTATCCATCTGTATATTAATGTACACAACCATTTTCTAATGCAAATAAATGATTGATTGATTGATTGATTGAAAGAGATTTATAAGGGTGATGTAATGGGCCGGGTGAGTAGAGGTCGCCCCAGAAGGACATATAAAGACCAGATTGGTGATGTCCTGACCGAAGGTGGCGTGAAAAGTACTCGAAACCGGAGGTCATGTTTGAAAAGGTGTATGAATGTAGATGAAGCGAAAGGGGTATGTCAGGATCGTGACAAATGGAGATCTGTAGTCTCTGCCTACCCCTCTAAGAGACAGGCGTGAAGTGTATGTATGTATGTATGTGTACATACAAGCCAGTGTAGTAAAGTCGCCTTCCGCTGTCTGTCCCTATGTATGCTTAGATCTTCGAAACAGAGTACAATGCAGTTTTCTTTAGTAGGTAGAGTGATTCTTTGGGATGGTTTATATGTATAAAACATGCATGTAATAGCAGAGAAACGATCTTATGTTGGCAAGACAACGTTTTCCGGGTCAGCCAGTTAATGTATATTTGAGCTGTACAGCGTTGGAGAGACTCCGATCGTAAGTTGCATGCACGTCCTTAGATTTTATTTTAATTATTTAAGTATGTTAATGTCTCAATTAAAAGTCTCGTTATACCAACTAGATACCCTAAGGGCACTAAATTGTTTTGTGTGTAAGCCCTAAAAAGGAACTTCTCTTTCATATACATAGCCATTATAACCACAATTTTCTTTTGCGTCAAATATAAAAATCTTCAATATTTGCAAGATAATTTACAAATTATCACTTTTAAACAGGCTGTAGTTGCTAATGTAGAGTAATTGATAGAGATTGGCTTGTATAGTAGGTAATCGAGTTTATTTCCGTAGTAATTTCTCTATTAACGCTTTAATTATGTAGGTATGGTAGGCATTCGATATTCACGCCAGCAACGTACTAAATTAAATTCTGTTCGTTTTGGAAATAAGCAAAATCCTTAACTACACTGGGCAGGTACATAATTACATACAGTACACGCTAAAATCTGTTAAATTGTGATATTACAACTGTAAAAATGGAATACTTCTAATAAATAAATAAATAGTCCGGGAGATTTTCACACACTTTATTCTGTACTAAACGTGCCAGAGACTAATACATTTACTACTAATATATCTTAATATTTTATATAGAAATCTAGTGTCATGATGTTTGTTCCCAATGAACTCTTCACCAAGGCTACCGATATTCACATTCGCATTTATAAGTAATTTCGTCCAATTTGTATTATCGTATTCGTCCAATAGTTTATATTTCGTGACATCCACTGCTGGGCAACCAAGACACTCTACCACAGGCCACCCTGGGAGGTTATACTAATTTTATATTTAATAGGACAACGTCTGTCGAGTCCACTAGTATATAGGTATATATACTTTTAACCACACACATTTGAATGTTTCTTGAACTTCGACTTAATAATAAAAAGGCGGTAGAGCATAACAATGAACTGATTGAACAACGTAGCTCAGTGATCCCAAGAGCCCCGACTCGGTTCCAATAATAAAACATAAGTTGAGTGCAAGAGAGAGAGTATATTTGCATTGTCAAACACACGGCTTATATACAACGTCTTTGACCAAACGCTAGTGCCATTCAGGAGGAGTGCACCTAGCGCCATCTAGTGTGCTTTCAGGACAATAAACTATCTTATACAAAACCAACTTTAAATACTGATTGAGCATCTTGTGTGACACGCAGGCATGTCGTGGGCGCAGGAGATCACGCAGCTGGGCGTGCCGCTGTACGCGGACCCGCGGCGCGCCGCCGAGCTGAGCTGCCGCTTCGACATGCGCCGCCAGCAGCTGCACTCCGTCAAGTGGTACCACGACTCCGACGAGATCTTCCGATACAGCCCCGCGCAGAAGGTACCTGGAACATCCTTGTTGGAGGCTTTAGGCCGGATCCACACTATAAGGTCGATCACGGTTCGTTCGCGGTCCGATCTCGGTCTGATAAAATATCATTAAATGAAAAACAATGTGTGTATTCATACTATCCGTAACAGTCACGTTCCGGTCGAATCCCATTCCAGTCGCGATCAGTCTTTCGATCGGACCGCGAACGAACCGTGATCGACCTTACAGTCTGGATCCGGCCTTAGTATGCACGCCATTTTGAATCTTACAAATGAGAGAGAGCCTCTTGCTAATGGTTAAATTTCCGCAATGCATTTTCTGTGATATTGAACGTGATCTCTTGTCGCTGTTTTGGTACCAACACAGGATTTTTCCTTAACGCTATTGTTTAGGTACTTACATCTCCCTACAGAGCCACGCCACGCCGCCCTCCGTTAGTAGATAACATAGCCGGCCGGATTACATTATGAGAAACGTCTGCAATAGGTTCATAAATATGTTCCAGTGTAAACATGGTGTGCGTTTTATGAACGTTGCCGGAGGCTGTGTTTCCTGCGCAGTACAGTCTGAAGGTCTTTAAGTCGCGGGTGAATAGGTACCTACTGAACAAGTGTGCTCCATCGTAGACCATCTCGCTGCTTAACATCAGGCAGGATGGTAGTCAAACGCTTATACATAGTGATTAAAAAAAAATGTGTGCGCACGTAAGAAGTGAAACTTCTTTATGGCCTTATTTTTCGCAAAATGATCTACATGCAACTTTCCAGAAATTGGTTAAATAATGTTAAATTAGATAAAGTTTAAACAAAAGGATTTTATTATCATAGACATGAATACAAACAATACAATTATTTCACTTTAACTTTTATACATTGACCGATAGTTACAAACAGAAACTGAGGTTAACCTTAAATATCTTAAATTGAAAAAAAGATGGCGCATAACGGAAAAAATGTGACGCGTAACCGAAAAATGTGACGGTAAATTTTTTCCAACGCCGATAAAGAAGTTTCACTTAAAAAAAAAACCTTGTGACTATAGGAGTTGTGAATGTAGGTGGAGATCCGTCTGTTCAACGTGTCGGGCGTGGCCGTGGAGAGCGGGCGCTGCGAGCGCGACGCGTGCTCCGTGCGCGTGATGCCGGCGCCCGTGTTCGCGCAGGCCGCCTACACCTGCGAGGTCTCCTCCGAGGGGCCCATGTTTCATATCGCCAAGGAGACCAAGCACATGACCGTTGTAGGTGAGTTTAGGGTAGACATATTTGAGATATTAACAAGTAAATTTCTTTTAGCCTGTCAGTAAGGGGTTTGGATGGACAAATAGGGACAGGATAAATGCGATTAGTGTGCTGTTCGCGAGATAGATTCCCTTCTACGAGATCTTTACCGATGAGTGCAAATGCCTCACGTATTTTGTTGTGTAGGGCAGGACGTTAAATCTACTTGTATCGTCATCATCATCATCCTATATTTATTTATCTACTGCTCTCTACTTATATATTTACTGTTTGTATTTCAAGGTACGTATTGAAAGTCTATCAGTCTAAGATACCTATGTGGGTTAGAGCCAGAGTAAGTTCGGTCAAACATTTTAATAAAATAAAGACCATAATAGTTTTAGCCGCCTTAATCTTAAGATGTATGGCTTATAAAATAAATAAGATTAAAAAAAGAGCATAATAGTTTGGAGTCAAGATATCACGTGTGAAACTTTCTGCTAATTTAATTATTATTTTCCTAGCACTGCCAGAAAAGGACCCGGTCATAACGAACGCCCCGGCAGTGGTGAAGCCGGGAGAGGTGTATGAACTCAACTGTACATCCGATTACTCTCTACCGCCTGCCGACATCAGTTGGTATATCGACGACGTTCCCAAGGTTAGTCAATATTTGTTTTAGAAATATAGGTAATGCAAAACACCAGATCTAGCCAGTCAGTGGACTCTACAGCAGTTTGGTCGTAAGAAAATACCTTTTTTTATCGTGGGGAAATCCGTTATGGATACCCCACTGCTAACGGGGACTGCGGCGGGGTTATGTCGGACTCGCACCCACTAAACCCCACGGTGACCGCTCCCGCGTTATTGCCGGGGCCCCCGGAACAGCCTGAGCCATTACGTCCAAGGGGTAAAAAAATACCTGACTAACCTGGAGGAGCAGTGCTACGTAACCTGGGTGCACTGTTCCCCCGTCCTTTCTGAGCACGAGAGGGGACGGACCCCCAGTGGCAAAGACGACTTTGATACCGCCGTAGTACATACTGAGCTAGGGGCAGTAAGATATTATTTTCTAAAGACAATAAAAAAGTTTGCCCTTACCTCCCTAGATTAATACCAAAAGTTAAACAATATCCGTGGTATTAATAAACTTAGAATAGCGCTAGCCCACTACTAGTGAAGGTCTCAAAAACTAGCCAAATGTACGCCAAATACGGACAAACCAGTCTAAGTTATATATAAGTATATCTAATATATAAAATTTCCATGTCACAATGTTAGTTAGGTACCGTACTCCTCCGAAACGGCTTTACCGATTTTTACCAAATTTTATATGCGTATTCTTCGGTCTGAGAATCGGCTACTATCTATTTTTTATGCATCTACCAGTTGTATTTCTCTCAATACACGGGGTATAAAGGCAACTTATTATGGCAAAACAAATGTTTGCCGGGACAGTATATACATAAATGATATACGTCAACTAGTTAGTCAATGTTTTAACTTTTTATGCATACGACGGTAAGTAACTAATTCAGTGCATTGACCTTTTCCTATCTTGATGGTGCAAAAGACAAATCAGTGCGCAAGTCGAACAATATACAGGGTGTCCCAAAATAGGCACGTCACACTGACGCCGTAGGTAGATGGGACTTAGACGAATCGAACAAGCCTAACATGCCCATATAAAAGTATTTATGTATTTTGTAGTAAGTATCTATTTCGGGACACCGTGTATAATCATCAACAACTGTTGTACGAGGGAGGGTCTCTTCAATGATATCCATGATCATTTTGGGGGACATTTCAATAATCGGCACGCTTTGCAGGCGGGTTGGCGATCGCAGTGGTGTTGTGGTTTAACTCACTGTGTAATATTTTTTGTTATTTTTATTTTTTTATTAATTTATTCACTAAATTACACATTAGGTATTACATAAAATAAAATTCCGCCAAACTGAAGAACAGTTTGTTGGCAGATAAAAAGCTAGTTTAAAATTAACACTATATGTAGCTCACTGTAGAGCCGCGCGCATAAGCATTTAAACAAACACAAAAAATGAGGGTAAGTACACACATCAACAGTGTCTAGGGATCAAGTACATTTTAGAAGATTGCAATCAAGAATATATTTTACAAAAACTGAATTCATTCATAATTTATTCAAAATGTGGTGATAAGTCATTGATACAGGCATGGGGAATTAGGTAGGAGACCAATCCAGAAGATTAGATTTGATTTAAATAAATTAGATTTTTTTAGAGCTAAAAACGATTTTGTTTTACGATATTTCGATAGATAGATGTACTACATTATTACAATATCTTACGGACATTCCAGAAAGTGCTTTTTTTGCTATTGTGAGGCGGTAACGTTTTAAAGCCTGGCTAAATATTTATAAAATGTTAGAAGAAAATAAGAATATTTAATTAACTGTTCCGGTGAAATTGTGTATTATATTACACGCCCGCCAGAGTGATACCTACTATTCTGCGAAGTAATTACGATCTTTAGGTAGTTGTTTAATTCGGAAATTCTAGCAAGAGATTGTTTCGGAGAACCTTCCGGGAAACCGTTTTACATCTGGTACCTACTTGTCTACTTGTTTTCAGAGTTTAATACTTATATATGTACCTATGTTATATCGTACTCAAAAGTTGTTTCTACAGTTTAATTTTGTTTTCTATATAGACGTAGGTGCCTCATATTTCCAAATTAACATTAGGTATTTTGTATAATACTCTATTGGGCGCTTTTCGTAGTTTGCGACCAAGCATTACTGCGTCATCTAGCATCGTTCGTTGCTGATTGATAGAATCTCTGGCATTTTTATAGTTCAGTATCTATGTGTATTTGGATATTAATATGAAAGTAGTCGCAGCTATATTAACTAGTTTTTGACAATTTTAAATACTTTTTACAATTCGAAGAGGATACCCCGCCATTACTAATCAATGACACGTCCGAAAACAATCCTTAATTGACAATGACTGATTGCGTTGAGGGACAAGGTTTTTCACATGACGACAATCTCTTTCGGTTTTTTAAATTAAATCTATATATATAAAAGGAAGTCGTGTTAGTTACTCCATTTATAACTCAAGAACGGCTAAACCGATTTGGTTGAAAATTGGTGGGGAGTTGGCTTAGAACCGGGAGACGGACATAGAATACTTTTTACCCCGATCCTGTTGGTCGCGTCGCTATATAGAGGGTGTTATAGTTTGTACGAAATACTGGAAACTACGCGAATAAAATCGCGGGGCGTCCACTAGTAGAGAAAGGCAGATGCGAGAAGCCGAAAACAGATCACAGTGGCCAAATATGGGCTGGCGATGATGATGAAATTGTATTTCTATTTTATTCTTTAGTCGGACTCGCGGGATCGCGGCGGCTTAAGTACAACGGTGTTTGGCGGTCTGCGGGCGTCGTGGCGCGCGGTGCGCGTTTTGACGCCGGCGGCGGCGGCGGCGGCGGGCGGCGGCGCGCTGCGGCTGCGCTGCGAGGCCGCGCTGCCGCTGACGCCGCGCGTGCTGCGCGACGCCGCCGCCACGCTCACAGTCTTCGCCAACACGCACCACTCCAGGTTCATGGCTAACAATGGTGAGTTGCTTATAAGAGGGTTACTGTTTTACCCTACGTCCTCAGTGAACAAATTGATACGATGCGGTCCGATACGATGTCCGCACGAACGCACGCTGTCAATTTCAAATCTTCGTAATCAATACAAGTGTCCTACGTCTTTCCGACTGACATTCGAGTAGTTGCGTTGCGGAAATGTCAATTCGGCTTGCGATTTTCGGACGAATTTCGTACGAAACATCAAAACAAACAATTTCAATTTCGTTTTTTATTTTATTTACAATATAATTAAATGTAGACGGTAACATTCTTGCATATTCCTTGAATAGCAAAGGGTAAATACTTTAAATATGAGTTTTCTGACAAAATAATTCGACGGAGCCTAGACATGTTTGTTGGAAAACGCAACTTCACGCGAAATGTCAAGATCGCAGTAAATCCGCACCGCATCGTATCCGCAACGCATCGCATCAATTTGTTCACTGAGGACGTAGCGTACGACTTTTTGCAATTTGAAAATTCTCCATTTGTTTCAGTTTTAACAATGACATAAAATATGTAAGTCTAAAATATTTACAGAGTCGGCTCTTTTGTTTTTCAAATTTATTGTAGTATTCGGTCTCCAATCTAAAGGCCTTACTAATAATGGCGAAATTGCTATTTCGAAGAAACACAAAGCTCAACTTAACTTGTCAGTTATATGTCAAATACGGAATAACCAGTTATTTTAGACCTATAATAACCGTTGTGTAAGTGATAACGCGTTTATTAGTAAGGGGGTTAATATATAAAAGGAAAAGCTGACTGACATCAACGCACAGACCAAACGGCTTAACGTAGGCGCTTGAAATTTGGAACGGACGTACTGTAGGGTTGCACTAAGAACAGAAATCCCGAAATTCCCACGGGAACTGGAATTAACGGGAAAATACTTTTGTATGAAAAATCGATAGCGCTCATGTTAGACGCTTAAAATTTGGGATGCAGGTACTACTAACTATGCGGGGCGTCCACTAACTAGTAAGCTATTTTATGGCCAGACGAATATAATTTTCAACTATACCCTTGTTATATTTATTAGACTATTATGAGGACTCATCTTGTCCAACTCGTCTGCTACTGTAGACTATCAAATTTATCTGGAACTTATAATAGTTGTAATTTACTCATTAGGAGGGGACAAAATATTCTGGCTAAACTATGTACTGTGTGAATCTCTCACCATACAGTCACGACTCATGCAAACTATGAATTTTAACTTGACCTATCATCGCATATAAATTCAGACGCAGAGTCTCAATATTCCTAGCTGGACCTAAACAACCGAAACCAACCGTTCCTGCCTAAATAATAATGTGCCAATTTGCATAACAAACGAATGTGACGACTTGATTGGTCGTTAATTATGTAGTCTGAATACAATAAACTGTAATGCCATTGTTTGTCAACAAATCGGAGTACTTACACATAATGCAATGAGCTAATTGTATTTCCTACAGTCGGAGAGTCCAAAGGAAACCAGCTAGGACTTAAAACGAATGATTCTATTCTAGAAATTACAAACTAAGAGAGAGAATGGACCCGATGTTAGGTGTCATATTGCTCTGTGCCATTTTCTACACGTTCTTTTATTTATTTATTTATTTACATTTGTCACATATATACAAATTACATTACAACTGAACAACACTATAAAAAAAAAACATTAAAAATAACAAATAGAAGATAGACGAGTTGGACGTGGCAAATGCAAAAGGGCTCTGATTCAGCATGTGCTGGGAATAATGTGGATACGCACAGGGTTCCCAGCGCTGATCTTACATCATGTAAAATAAATAAAAAAAGTTCTACAATTTAACTATTCAAAAAGAGAATGGACCCGATGTGAGGTGTCACAAATCTTGTGTAAAACTAGTGAGCCGATCCGATGTTAGGACTCAACTGACGAAGCGGTAGACCCTCATCATTCTCGTTGGCTCGGTCCGGATGGTATACGTGATCGACGTCAACGTATCATGGGCACGTTGCGAGGAATCTGCACTTTCGTTTCGCCTTGGTATTAAATGTGAAGCATATTGAGGTCAATGATGGCGCAATACTGCTGGATGCGCCTGGATGAAAATCGCCGACACAGCAGTGCCTCGCTGGAGACGCGTGGATATAACAAGCTTTAAGTGAGCTGGTGATTTCTCATCGCATATAAAGCAGTCTTTATATTCATTAGCAGAAAATAAATATGATGTCATCATCATCATCATCATGTCAGCCCACTCACGTCATAGGCGCGGCGCGGAACAAGTTTTTCTCTCCCACTTTTCCTAGAGAAAGAATAGGACGAACAAACTAATTTATATTTTTAACACAATGAACAAGCAATCGACCACCATCCTGCCTGATGTTAAGCAGCGATGTGCTCTACGATGGAGCACACTTTTTCATTAGGTATCTATTCACCCGTGACTTTATTAAGACCTTCAGACTGAACTGCGCAGAAAACACAGACTCCGGCAAGTCATTCCTCATCCTGGCGGTTAACACTATAAGAGTAAACGCAAACCGTTTGGTTCGCGTAAATGGTATATTCACCTTGTACGGATGATGTTTTGCAGTTCTTCTGCAGGTCTAGCAAAGCGGTCCAAGAAAGACATGACAAGACATACCAGGCACGATGCGATTGGTTGTCTCAAGCTTAGTTGTACGATGTGTGACATAGCACCCAATCACAACGCGCATTTGTTCTATATCTTGTCTTTTTTGAGGCGCTTGCTAGGGCTACGGG
>SJJU01004537.1:0-36322 GCA_012932125.1 Conopomorpha cramerella | reverse complement strand
GCTCAACCAATTCCTCTCTGAGTACCCGGATTTGCGGTCCGCTGGCTCGCGCGTCAGATGTGTAACTCTCCACAACAGTGCTGTCGTCTGCGTACCCATAGATACCGGGTTTCAGCAGATCGTTTATATGCAGCAAGAAAAGTGTTGCAGAGAGAACAGACCCCTGAGGTACCCCGGCATTAATTGCCATTAGATCGGACGAGCAGCCATCTGTGACTACTCGGAGCGATCGTTCCCTCAGGAAATCAGCCACCCATGCGCAGAAACCAACAGGCAGTCCAAACGACGGAAGCTTGCCAATCAGACTGTCGTGCCAGACCCTATCAAACGCCTTGGAGATATCCAGGGAGACAGCTAAAGTTTCCCCGTGGTTCTCCAAGGTCTCACTCCAGATGTGCGTGACGCATGCAAGAAGGTCCCCAGTGGACCGGTTTCGGCGGAAGCCATATTGCCGGTCAGAGAGGAGGTCGTTGGCTTCAAGATGCGTCAGCAGCTTGCTATTCAGTACACGTTCCATCGTCTTTCGTTTCGATGTTTGTTACTATTTCACGTAAAAATTACTTGACGAATAACAATGAAACTTTACAATAATATTGTTTGTACATCAAAACAATACATAGGTCACATTCTATACTGAATTTCTCACGGGAACGGGATAGGTTACGGGCGCGGCGATCGAGGCGCGTGACCTAAGCGGTAGCCCTGCAGGTCCGGGCGTTAGAAAAGGGCTGTGGTTCTTCCTTGCCCGTCGTACGAGGCGGTTAAAAGGGCCCGGGGTCGGTCGCGCGCATAGCGGGGGCTTGCGCGCGAGTTCAACCGACTCCCACCGAGGGCGACTGTGCCACGTGACTTCGGCATCGTCGAGGTGTAAGCGGGGAGGTAGAGGGCCCGCTTAAAATCCTGCAGCGGGCCCTGCGCGGCCGGTGCTCCCCTGGATGTAGTACTCTTCAGGGTGTTCCGGGGTCACCGGCTCTTTCGCGCGTAGAAGTCACTGAGGGTTTTTAGTGGACTCACCGCATATCTTCGTCGTCTCCTCCCCAGACGACGGGAAATCCGAAGGGATTCTCCCCCCGTCAAAAAAGGGCGATAAATTCATATTTGATAGTTCAAGACCAAAGTTAGCCAACTCGATCCAGCCTTTTTTAAGTTTTAGGGAGACTAAGGAACAGCAATTCATTTTTCAGTAGGTACTTTTCGCGTGTAAAAAGTAATAAACATCCCACCACCCAAAGAAAGTATTTAGCATATTTTATTGTTTTACATCCTACTTATAATAATAATATTAGTATTATAAAACAATATAAATAAGCAACAACAATAACTTAATATAGTTTATTTAGGTGACCCACTTCATTGAAAAGGCCGTTCCATTCGTCGAAAACGTAGGTGTAACAAAGTTATTGACAGCCACGTCTATTTTCGGGGTTGTTAGTATCTGGTGACCTGACTAACAAGTTACTGGGGAACTGTGATTTCTACCCGCGTGTGTGAAAATTACAGAGAATTGTAAGGATAAAAATAGCTACCCCGAAAACATCATGTCTTCTCAAACTATTATTGACAAGTTGTCTTTTTTGGTGAAAATGTTTGTCGTTAGCATATATATCATATGAAATGAAAATGATTTTTAAAGTGAAGACTTCTTATAGCGCGTTGGGCACTTTTGTGGATGAACATTTTCAGCCGTTTCCGCGATAGATGAGATTTACACATTATATACTCCGCGTGTATTCTTATAATATATGTATACTATTCGCGCTCTTTGCATGGGCATTCGTTCGTACCCTCGCGACAAACAACATTAAGAGTTTTTTATATTTATTTTATAAATTAATATTAAACGGAAAATTTATTTATTTAAATATTTCATTTGACTTGTTTTCACTTCTGCCTAATAGGGGTACCCAATAGGGGTTGCCCTCCCGGAGTGCTATTGCACTAGCTTTATTAGTTCAAGAGTTACGATGCCACAATCAGACACGTCAAACTTATAACACTCCCCTTTTTACATCGCAGTTTAAAAACAACTCTAATCGGTCTGTAAGTGATACTGCGTTTATTGTTCCGAGAATAAAAAACTGCGCTGTTAAAATCTCGGTGTCTTTATCTAGTGTTGCCAGGGCACGTCTCCTCTATTTTAGCAGCTAACTTGGTTTTTTTTTTCTAGAGAGAAACGTTACCCATCGATTTTTCTACTGCGAGAAAACTCCCTGATACTTTCTTCTAACTTAGAGATGTGTGGGTGGAACTTAGTTTACCGAGTTCGCGGAGCCATCTTGTCTGCGTTACTTTTAACTGGTATGTTCAAGTTTTAATTGTTGGAGTACATGTTGGATTGGATCTTAGTTCTAGTGTTTTCTTTTACTTTTTAGGGTTTGTTTTTGATGTCTCTTGACCGTCCAGTGGTGTATATTTTGTTTTAGCGTTTGTTTCATTTGTTTTAGAACTTTGCAGGGCCTAGTCAGGCCCAGTATTCACTGCGGCCATTGGTAATCTAGTGTGATCACCACGTGGTTAGTATTATTATAGTTCAGTATCAATCTTGAGCGCCTTTATAAAAGAGAGCACTTTTTTGATACTGAGATTTACTAGCTTAGGTTAGGAGCGTCTGTGGTCCAGTTGCTCGGATACTTCACTTGTATAACCGGGAGGTCGCGGGTTCGAGTCCGGCTAATGGACGTGTAGCAATGGGACTCTTTTTCAGAGCATATGTACGCAATGCAACGCTCATACGGTGAAGGACAACATTGTAATGAAACCCGCACACCATAAGGAGTGTGAACCCTATAACGGCGATGGGCTCACTCCCTGACACGTTGGGTTAAATACGCTTGGTTAACTGTGGACATTTGCTTTAGCAAGTGCCTCTGCCTACCCCGCTAACCTAACCCTACCAAACATTATCTGGAATTGAACGCCGCTACATGCTTTTGCTACTTATAAATAGTAGGTGCGCCCACCAACAACCCAGCTAAAAAATGAGCAGAGCATAATCATGCGAAAGTCCGTCATGGATACTCCGGCAAAGATATGTGGTACTCTCGCACACTCTAAATCCACTGCATCTTCTTTGGAGAAGTGTGCGTCTACTTGCTCTTGCCATCGTATCGTATACCATACCTACCTTGACGTCATCGATGAACCACGTGAGCCGTGGGGCTGGCGCAGCCGGGGCACTAGTGCAGTTGGCCCGCAGCATTCCACCCATCACCACATCTGGATCTCCAAACGTTATGATAGGAGGGTGCTTCTGTGGATCTGCAGGAGAGAAAAGGAAATGGCGGTTAGAATATATACCTACCAATGTTTTTTTTTTCAAGAAAGAGAAGAAGGTCCAAAGTTTAATGCAGTATTGAGGTGCTGATAGTATTTCTTTCCCTTGTAAATGAGCACAGGCAAAATACGAGAACATTTTTTTAAAACGCATTGAACAAGCGTTTGCCTACCATCCTACCTGACTTGAAGCAGCGATGTGGTCTACGATGGAGCACACTTGTTCATTAGGTACCTATTTACCCGCGATTTGAAGACTTTCAGACTGTTCTGCGCAGGAAACACGTCTGTGTTTGGAGCAGTCCGGAGTCTTCCGGCAAGTCATTCCACATCCTGGAGGTTCGCACTATGAAACTAGACGCAAACCGTTTGGTTCGCACTATGAAACTAGACGCAAACCGTTTGGTTCGCGTAAATGAACGGCCTTTACCGTTCTCCTGGTTGTCCTTTTGTAGAAACGCGATGGGGGTATTAGGTTAGTAGATACACTCTCAGAAGTGCACCCGATAGAAGATAGATAGGCTCGCAACCTTGCGGCGATGCTCTAGGGTTTGTAGCCGAGCATCAAACATTTTAATGTTATTCAGTTCGAAAGAATATAAAAATGGCGATTACACAACACCTATTGTTACTTGTGAATGCCCAAGTCTAACCACACCTTTATAATATTATTTATGTCATATTGCAACTCCGAAATGATCAGCAAGATGGCGTTGTCTAAACATTTGAACTTCTCGGCGGTGTATTAAACATTTAAAAATTTGCGGAAAGGGACTTAATTGGAGAATCATGAAGGGTTAAGTGACAAAGCTCATTAGACGAGAAGGATCGTTTTTCCTTCTCACATTATAACTTCTTTACAAATAAACACCGTGTAATTCCCTCTTCAAGTCACGGGTAAATAGGTACCTAATAAACAAGTTTGCTCCATTGAAAACCACATCGCTGCTTAACATCAAGTAGGATGGAGGTAAAACGCTTGTTCAATGCATTAAAAAAAATCATAGCATATTTCTATAGGTCTACTAAAACTGGTCATATAAACATGTACTTATACATCAGTTCTACCACGTTTTAAGATGGGCACTTACACCTCATAATGGTGGTACGTTATGATAATGTTTCAACCACCCAAATCAGCAAATATTAGGGTTTTACCATTATTATAGCTGTATAACTATTTCAGAGAGACACAGGATCAAATTAACATGTCAGTAATATGTGAAACACGGAGTAACCATGTTAATAAAGTGACAGCGCATTTGATGGTAAGGGGGTAAGGATCTAAGTCTGACAAATTGATAATTTGCATACCAATAATAATTAACCTGTCATGCCAGATATCACGGATAGTGAATTTTAAGTTTTTATTCCTTCCTTTCCCCATACATGGGGGTCTAAGTTCACTAGACTCTTATAGTTGCATCGCTCTGGCTTGTTCCGGCAAACGATCTGCATTGCTGATTCCTATAATTTCATTTCACTGTCGTCTATAGTAAAACAGCGATTCACGTCGTTTAATGCTATGATGCCAGAGCGATGCAACTACGAGTGTATAGCAGACTTGGCCCCCAGGTCCCGTATCATGAGGCCTTAAAGTAATGTATGACAGTGACAGTTGTACACCACTCATCTAGTGTTATCCCTGTCACACAACGAGAAACATATTGTTATAAGACCTTATGGTACGGGGCAGTTTATAAGATTTACCGTATTTTTTTATTACAATGAACAAGCGTTTGACCACCATCCTGGAGCACACTTGTTCATTCTATTCACCCGCGACTTGAAAACAGACTGTACTGCGCAGGAAACACAGACTCCGGCAAGTCATTCCACATCCTGGAGGTTCGCACTATGAAAGTGGACGCAAACCATTTCGTTCGCGTAAATGGTATGGTGGTGACGTTTTGCCGTTCCCCTGGTCGTCCTATTGTAAAAACGCGGAGGAGAACCAAACGGTTTGCGTCTACTTTCATAGTGCGAACCGCTACAATGTGGAATGACTTGCCGGAGTCTGTGTTTCCGGCGCAGTACAGTCTGAGGGTCTTCAAGTCACGGGTGAATAGGTACCTAATGAACAAGTGTGCTCCATCGTAGACCACATCGCTACTTAACATCAGACAGGACGGAAGTCAAACACTTGTTCTTATTGATAAAAAAAACGCGATATGTTTATTAGTTTAGACGGATTTTAAACGTTTTAGTTGCACATTGAAAGTGTTGTCAAGACAAACACACCACTTCCTTGACAGACTTACGTATCGAGCTCAAGACTAATTTCAAAATGTTTGATTACACGCACTCATTCGTGAGTGAGGGCCATTGGAGCCGACTGATTTTATTTACCGGAAAATCCTGTTGCCCGGAAGGTCGTCCGCGGGCGACTTATACAGGATGGAATAATTGTTTTTGTGGTCAATTTGTTTCACGAACATGAACACAACAAACTACCTAAGTCGTATCTTGAATAATCGTATTTATTTTTGTTTATGTAGGTAAAGAAAGGACGTAAGATTATTAGTATTTGATTGTAATTATTTGAATGTTTATTGTCTTTATAAGATAAATATAGTTAAAATAAGTTAAAGATAAACATAATTAAAGGTTTTATTAATTTATTTCACCCAAAACCCTGTGTAATTTGTGTACTCAATGCTAGAGTTGAGTTAATTCACAAAATTGGAGAACATAGATGACGATTAGCATACAAATAGTGATTTAAGTATTCTACTTCACTTCTGTATAGACAGATTATTTGAAATAGTCGGTATTCGAATTTAAGCCCAGTCTTCCATTCCAAAAAGATGAAAAGATGCCTTTTGCAAAGAATTGAAATTGAGAAAAATAAATATCTACAAAAATCGTTAAAAGGTCTAAAATCGTTAAAAAATCTAAGTTTTCAACAAGACTTGTCTGCCAGCTTAGCGCATTTTATCGTCAAAAACAATTCCAGTAATTAATTTGTGAATATAAACTTCGCTTAACTTTAAATGAATCGCCCTGTATTAGGCCCAAAAAGGGGCGGTCTATTCCGAGAGAAGATTAAAACCCTACGCCCAATGGCTTATCCACTTCCAATGCTAATATCTGACCAGTTTAAATGGACTTTGTGTTTCCAACTCGGCTCGATTGTTTTATATATATTTATACAGAAAGGCAAGGGAATTGAATTCAGAGAGCTTGGTTTCGAAGTCTTGGGCACTATTGTTTGGATATCGGGATATTTTGTTGTTACATTTTATATTACACCAGTGTAAATATATGCCAGTTTCCCCATTTAAACATAACATTGCTCGTGTTTGCGGAAAGTAAGAAAATGTTTTTTTTAAATTATATCATTATTCATTCACTTTTTCACAGTTGCATTCCACAAAATTAGGTTATTACAATTAAGAATGTAAGTTATAAGTTTAGGTATATGATGATGAATCAAATGGTGAAAAAATCGACTACAATATTATAATGAAGCACCTTTAAAATAGAGCTTTTTAAAAGTTCGTTCATAATTTCGTAAAAAGCGGAAATATTGTAATACTGCTTAACATCTGGCAGGATGGTGATTAAACGCTTGTTCATAGTGATAAAAAAGAACTTCCCATATTGAGGGACATCCGATGCAGCTTTTTAATTTTAATTGTTATTTCCCATAAAATTGATTTAAATATATAAAAGATCAGATTTTCTAAATATAAATCGCGAAAGTCAAAAATCAATCAATCCATCCTTAAAACCCCTATAATCTCTCCTCAACCAACATGACATCCGACCGTCAAACATGTACAGGCAAGATTCGTTCATTAGTTCGATTTGCACTAAGCAGATCGAGCGCAAATTGACCAATCAACGATCCGTACTGATTTAAAGGAACGCCCGGAATGTTTGAATTGAACAACTCTAAACTTCCACACCGTTGCCTGAATAGAATCGCTGAAACCGTGAAACCGCGGCGACCTCTACAGCCATTGAACTGCGAGGCGTCAAAGTCAAATGCGTACCCACTATTCGCGCTTGGACTAAGTAATTGAGGTGAAATAGTGAAGCGAGACTGAACGTTAACATTCCCGCCTCACGCTTCGATTGAAACGAAACTGGGACATTTGTTTTCATACAACGTTTTTACTAACCTATGGAACTATCACGGTACAAAACACTGCATCGCGCTGGTTTGGGATGTGGAAAGAATGGTAGAATGAAACCTGAATAGTATCAATGTAACTTAAATTCTTTTGTCTACTAAAAAGGTGTACGAACAGATCCGCGATGGTTTTTTTTTTAAACACAATGAACAAGCGTTTGACCACCATCCTACCTGATGTTAAGCACCGATGTGGTCTACGATACGATGTGGTATTCGGATAAGTCACAATAATATTTTTTTTATCCTTTATTTTGTAACAGCATGCGTAGCAGGCAGCTGCAAAGCAGGTCGCTAATGCAGTAAAAAGGGAAGGGTCGTAAATAATAAACAAAAATAAAAATAATACTTTTTATTTTTTTTCCCTTATACAATCAAGAAGATAGTCGATAAATCGAAAATTAGGAGCTGGTATTTTAACACATTTACACGATGCGCTTATCGATGCGATCACAGACACTACGTCTGTGATAATAATCTAATAAACAAGCGGCCTGACGTATCACTTTTTACAAATAAATAGTGGTTGTTTTCATTTTCCGATCAGCCACGTGACAATAAAGACGTGACCTGAACTTAGTGATATTAATTTAAAAAAACATGCTGTATTAGTCACATGGCATTAATGGGAAGTTCTGTGAAGTGAATGATGAATGGTGCCAGCAACATGCAAATAATAAAATCAAATAAATATAACTGTAACAACTAATACAAGTACATAATTAGGAACAGTAGTAAAATCAGTATTATATCAATTTTCTCTTAAGTGCTGCGAGGGAACCATTGATAATAATTGAAAATGTTTTATTGTAAACGTTACTTTCTATAGTCTATTTTTTAATTCGACGAACCAATTTGACAGTTCCTATGCGTACAATATGGTAATTTGTTCCTATGTAAGGTAAACTGAAAATTGAATATCAACATTTAAAGATTGTCATCGCGTATAATATACTCTAACTTGACTGCAGCAGAGCACAAAATTGTGTGAATAGGACCTGTCAGATTGGTTCGTCGAATTAAAAAGTAGACTTTAGTCTTGTGTAGTTGCTTTTATTTTATTTATTTATTTTTTATTTAATTTGGATAACCAACAAGGTCGTACACTAAACATAATAGTACTTATAAAACATTAAATAACAATCATGGCAAGTGCCGCCTTAATTAAAGGCTACCACAACATGCACAATGGACAAAAAATAATAATTTATAAAATGAATGAAAATAATTTTAACATTAATTAATTATATGTTATCAAACAAGTATTTAAAATTTAAAATAATATGTATATCTCTATCTAATTATAAGTTAAATAATAACCAGTGTACATGAGTAGGTATTAAGGAAAGCGAGTTACAATGAGGTGAGCTGAGAGACTATTTTTCGCTTAAAAACTGGCAGAGAGTCGTGGAGAACGTCTATGTCACAGACTAGAGATAAGGAGTTGTAGGTATTAACTATCCTATTTAGTGGAGAAAACAGTTTTAAGTTAGTTCTTGGGGCACTGAGGGAAAGGAGCTTGTATTTATTCACCCGTGGTGTATTGTAGGGGATATTAAAGCTAAATTTTCTAAACAGATCGGGACAGTCATTGGCAGAATTTAAAGTTTTGTGCAAAAAAGCCATGTCAACAATTCGGCGTCGGTCGTTTAAGCTGAGCATACGGAAATGTTTCAGTCTTTCTGAGTAGCTAGGAAGGGTTCTAGCCAAATTATGTTGAAAGGAGAGGTGCCATAGAAACCTTTTTTGGACTCTCTCGATCCTCTTTATATGGACATCATAATGGGGAGACCAAACAGTACTGGCGTATTCGAGAGAGGATCGAACAAACGCATTATAAATTAAAATTTTTGCTCTCGGACAGGAAAAAGTCTTACAATTTCTAATTACGAAGCCCAAAGTTTTCAAACACTTATTAACTAAGAGGTCAATATGTGTGTTGAATTGAAGCTTCTTATCAAATGTGATGCCTAGGTCACAAACATCCAGTACTTCTTCCAGAGGCGTATCATCTATGCTGTACTTATTAGTACGTAGTGTTCTGTTCCTCGAGAACTGAATGTAAAAACATTTTTTGACATTTAGGTCCATGTGATTTTCTTTACACCAAGTGGAAAGACGGTTTAGATCACTTTGCAGGAGCTCGACATCTCCATCAGATGAAATTGGCCTCATAACTTTCAGATCATCAGCATAAAGATAGGATGTACAGTGATGAAGGCTGTGAGTGATGTCATTGATGAAGATATTAAAGAGAATTGGACCTAGATTGGCCTTGAGGAACACCCGATGGAACAGAGAACTCTGAAGATTGAAATCCATTCAGTATTACGATAGAAGACCGGCCAATGACGTATGAATTGAACCACAGTAAGAGCTCAGAAGAGAGGAACGATAACAACTTATGCAGGAGAATAAAATGATCCACGCGATCGAAAGCTTTAGAGAAATCACTGTAGATAACATCCACAGGAATTCTCTCATCAACAGAAGCAACGAGTTCGGATGTGTATCCAGTTAAGTTGGTGACTGTAGAACGACAGGGCATAAACCCGTGTTGTTGAGTTGAGATCATATGTCTACAATGCCAGTGTAAGAGGGGAACCAACAAGGACTCAAAAACCTTCGAAAAACCGCAAAGCATGGAGATAGGTCTGTAGTCCTTAACTGAACTCTTATCTCCGGTCTTAAATATAGGGACAATGTGGGATATTTTCCATACTGAAGGAAATGTGCCCATTGAAAGAGATTTGTTGTAAATTAACGACAGAGGAAGAGCGAGACCGGCGGCACAACTTCGAATAAATACGGCCGGAATCCCATCGGAACCTGCACCTATAGTAGGGTCTAATTTTTTTAATTTGTTTAATATTTCACCACATGTGAAGGAGACATTACCAAGATATTCACCAGTCTTCGTTAAAGGATTAACAGTGTATGCATTTTTTGGTGTCTGATATACGGAAGCGAAGTTCTCGGCGAATAAGTTGGCGACGCTGATCCCATCGGACGCCGATTTAGAGTCCAAATGCATGACAGAGGGATAATTGCCACAGTTCCGTTTTTTGTTTTTAACGAAGGACCAAAACAACTTCGGGTTATTAGTGATAGAAGATTCCACAAGCGAGACGTACTCCTTGTAACAGATAGCAATAAGCCTATCACACCTTTTTCTTAAAAGTTTGAATGTAAGATCATCCAATGGATTTGAGTACTTTTTAAAACGGGAATGGAATTTGTGTTTCTCGTTTATTAAGCTTTTCAGTTCTTTGTTGTACCAAATTGGGAACCTATTTGATTTAGGTCTACATTTCGGAACAAATTTAGCTATTAAAGTATTAACATGTATGTAAAAACTATCCATCATATCATCTATTGTACGGCATTGAGAAAACTCCTTTTCCCAGTCTAGGCCCAGTAATCCACTGATGACACTCTCATAGTCAGCCTTGAAGAAGTTGTAGCGAGGCTTATTGTCAAATACTTTATATTAGGAGTCTCCCATACAAAGTGCAGGGGTGGATGATAACAGTCGACTTTACTCAATGCCGAATTACTATCTGATAAGTCTTGTAATTCTAATATAGCAGTGTTACTCAAAACTAAGTCCAGAATTTTGTTAATGCAATTATGTGCAAGATTATATTGCAGAAGACTATTAAGCGCTAAACAATCTATGAGCGAAGTGGCAGATTGACCTGACACTTTATCTACATTAACACCCGAATAACTTGTTTGCGCGGGATTGCACCATGAAATTGAGCCCAAGTTGAAATCACCCACCAAGAGAAAATTGTACTCCTTCTCAAGCACTCGGTTCAGATTTTTAATGAAGCAATCTAATATATGCTGCTGGACAGGAGGCGGGATATAAACGCAACATAATAAAAGTTTTACCGCCTTATTATCTGCATTAGTCGTCTCTATTGTGACAAATAAGTCCTCCGAATGACTTTCAAAACAGGACATTCTACGAGTTTCAAAGCGTTTCGAAATCGCTATCAGCACACCTCCACCCTGTTTGTTATGATGAAAACCTGAAGTCTCTCGATCACGTCTGAAAACGTTATACCTTTGATCGAATAGTTCGTTATCAAAAACGTCCTTGCTAAGCCAAGTTTCAGTCAACATTACAACATCATAGCTGGCACCTAAAACCTGCTTATAAAAGTCAGCAGTCTTAGTGCGTAAACCGCGGACATTTTGATAATATATCGATATTTTTTTAACCATTTTTGATAAGAAAAACAATACAAAGTCTTGCAAAGGGTCAACATTTGATACAATCTAAAACAAAAGGAATAGGTTTATGCAAGCTTGGCAAGAGTATTGTGGTCCCTGATGTATACTGCTTCAGAGGACGTATTCTTACGCATGTAAATGCGCCCGGCGCGCACCCATACAAAGCTATACTTCAGTTCCTTTCCCCGGAGTCTCGCCGCTGCGTGAAGTTTCTTATACTCCGGAGAGAGATTCTCGCAGACGTAAACGGGTACGCTCTTCTTTCCAGCAATCCCTAAATCAGACGAGTTCAGTCTATTATCTTTATTCTTGCCATTATGTATTTTCACAGCAGCTAGAAGAGTATCACGAAGTCGGGGTGTTGCGAACTTTACAACGATAGAGCGAGGGCGAGAGCTTTTCTGGTCAATTTTAGCGACTCGTGAGCAGCTAAAGACATCCGCGCCCGATATTTTACAACCAACCACTTTGCCTAGCTGAGTAACAATGCTGACGACATTTTCAGACTTGATTTCAGGAACGCATTGTATTTCTAAGTTGGACGCACGAGAATGTTGTTCCAACGAGTTGACACGCGCCATGAGAGCGGTTACAGTGGAATTCAGCGCTTCATTAGCCTTCGTAACAGTTGCCAGGTGCTTCTGGCATTTTTCGTAATCCAGCTTCATCGATTCGAAATTCGCATTCATAAAGGATATGGATTCCTGTATCCCAGACAATTCTTCCCGGATGGTTTCTCGAACGGCAGCACGCAACTCCTCTTGGAGCATACTTGTGATGTCATCTCTAGTCACACAGCTGCAGGAGAAGAGTGATTCTGGGGAACGCAATTGCGCACGCGGACAAATGGAATATTTAATATTGAAGTGTACCCAGAACTTGACACAATAAACCATTTCGGTGGAATAAGTACAGAGTGAAATGCAGGTAATTAAACTAATTCGTAGCATATGAATAATTACTTCATGGAAATAATATACATCGTATCACCCAATAAGTCAAACCAAAATGATA
This sequence comes from Conopomorpha cramerella, assembly GCA_012932125.1. NCBI lineage: Eukaryota > Metazoa > Arthropoda > Insecta > Lepidoptera > Gracillariidae > Conopomorpha > Conopomorpha cramerella. The sequence continues at coordinate 23,655 of SJJU01004537.1, read as the reverse complement.
TTTGTGCTCAAACGCGTTGTTATGTTGAATGCAAAAGTACTAGTAAAACTTTGCTATTGACGTAAGATACGGTATTTTATTTTTGGTATTTAAATATTGTAAAACATTGAAAAGTTCTAGACATGAAATATAAACGAAATAAGGTAATGGTCAGACTGTCCTCTTAATATTATTACTAAACACAATCGCTGTTATACATTGTCAAGGCAGACGTCCATACAAAAACTGGCCATGTCATTTAACCATTAAGGCTGCACACGCGATGGAAGCTTAAAAAATGGAGTAACTTCTCCCGGTTCCCCAAAATTTCCCTTCACTACTCTGCTCCTATTGATTGTAGCGTGATGAAATGCATACTATAACCTGCCCAGGAGTATGAATAATAATTGTACCAAGTTTCGTTAAAATCCATCCAGTAGTTTTTGTTTCTATAAGGAGCATACATACAGATAAACATTTTACTGATTGCATTTTTGGCATCAGTGTCGATCACTAATCACCCCCTACATATTTATTATAATTAAGTAGAGATTACGTACATCATTTATGTTTTTTAAACAAGGTAATTAAATAAAGTAATCGTTCCGTTTCGAATAAATTTCTTTTACTGGCCAGATTCTACCCGGTTCGGGTATTATCTGGCATCTAATCGGTAAAAAACCACTTGGAATATTTCTTTCACTGAAATTGACGAAGTGGCAATATTACGCTGCGAGAAGCAGCCATTCGGGAAGGAGATAAGCATATATTAGATCCGTCGTATTATCAAATACAACAAACCAAGCAATCGGTGTCAGTAACGGATTGATCGGCGAGGATTTCGCTTCAGGCTTTACTAGATTTAACAGTACTTAAAGCGGATATTAAAAAGTCTACCCGAAGATCTGCAAAATAAACAGTGGAGTTGAGATCCAAGTGGGGTTTTGATGGTGCATCAAACCAAAGCAGGTACAAGCAGAGAATGGACAGTGACAAAGATGATTCCAGCATTTTCATGACTTCCTTGGTACCACTGAAACTAACTGATGGGGACAATATTCTGTGGACGAGCCCCAAACCAGGCTCAACTTTGTATTGTTGTCCTATCCAGTTTACTTTTGTGAAGAAGAGGCAAATGGATCATCAAATCAAAGCCGTTGTCCCAACGGAATGCAGTCATGGTAATAAAGTGACTCATCAACTCATGATGACAATGATTTACGCGAAAATCTGCACATATCTCTCAGATGCACGTCATGCACGATCCAACGCAATGTGCTACCTGTGCTTGGCAAATGAACCTACGGAAATGAACCGTTTGGATTCTGTAACATCAAGGACTGTGTCTTCTAAATCATTAAAGTTTGGGTTGTCTTCCTTACATGCCCGTACAAAATGTATGGAATGTCTCTTGCACATTGCATACAGGCAGGACTTCAAACAATAGTCAGCATAAAAGTCTAGCTCTAAAATGAGCAGAAAAAATATACAAGAAAAGTTAAAAAATTAGCTTAATCTATTGATCGGTAGTGCTACGGAGTTGCATAACCTAATACCTCCATCGCGTTTTTACAATAGGACAACCAGGAGAACGGCAAAACGTCACCCATACCAGGTGGATTTGCCATTTACGCGAACCAGACGGTTTGCGTCCACTTTCATAGTGCAAACCGCCAGGATGTGGAACGACTTGCCGGAATCTGTGTTTCCCGCGCAGTACAGTCTGAAGGTCTTTAAGTCGCGGGTGAATAGGTACCTAATGAACAAGTGTGCTCCATGGTAGACCACAACGCTGCTTAACATCAGGGAGGATGGTGGTCAAACGCTTGATCTTAGTAATGAAAAAAAAATTGTTAAAAAAGGCTCAGGAACGACCAATGACGGGAACACTGCAAGTAAGTTTTTTATGTACCCTGAACAAACTATAGCCATTACCGGCTTGGATGCAGATCAAATTAAAAGATTCGCTGTGATATTACAAGCAATCACATCTGGCGAGAACATTAATTTAACCTCATTTAAAGACTATGCCCGGAAAACGGCCGAAAAGTACGTGGAATTGGTACTGTATGTCGGCAACAGTACATAAATTATCATCATATAGATATCATCGAGGAAAACTATGTGGTGCCGATTGGTACTCTGCCTGAAAAAGCCTCAGAAGCCAGAGATAAATACTTTAGGGGATTTCTGGAACATAATTCACGAAAAAAAGCAGACACGACTCAAATCAGGATATCCTCATTATGCTGATTGTTTCTTCTGATCCTTTTCTAAGTGACCAAAAGCCTAAGCTTGATGCCAAGAAGAAGCAGAACCTTTTCCCTGAAACTCTTGAGCTGATTGAGTTTGAGGAGACTGGTATTGAATTTTTGGATTAGTTTTTTTTTGGATTGAATTTTTTGATGAATTTTTAGATGTGTTTAATCTGGATTCAGACTCTGAAATGGAGTCCGATAGCGACTTGGATAGCTCATTTTGGATATCGATATTTTTGTGTTGTATGTATAAAATTTGTGCAGTCCTTTACTAATTAAATATTAAGAAATATTTTGTATCTTAACATGTACCTACTTTTTTTTATTCAAATAAAATGAACATGTAAATAATTAATAACAAATTTACAACAATATTAAAATAATGTGTTTTGTTCGTTTTACATCATGAATCTTGTATAATAGGTATAATAATAGTTGTCAAATTTATATTTTAGGAATATGCATTATTTAACAGCAGATTGTTTTTATCTATTTCTATTATTTTGTAATAAACTAAATTTACTATACAAACAATAAAACAAATTAAAGTAGCAACATTTTTTTTTAATTATGACGATTTAAAAAAAATCACAAATAATTCGTAGTATAATCACCACTCAGGATATTACGATTAATTACGCCGCTTCGGAGATAAATGGGTTTTCCATGCTAGCTTTAAAATCTCAAAGAGAGAAACTCGCCTTTCAAACTCCAACTAGTAGTAGTTGACACAGTTCCAGTAACTCGAACAGACGAGCATATTTTATTGCCTTTCGAGTACGGTAGTTATACGCATTATTTAGACGGGTCGAGATTTCTCGGACAATCTGTCCCTGTCCTCTTAGGACCATTGCTCGAGGTCCTTTTACACGCTGTATGTGTAGAAATAACAATGTATTCCATAAATTATGCAAGAGCAACTTCAAAATTATGCAAACAAACTAGTAAATTATGCGAAGCAAAATATAATATTTTAATAATGTTACACAAAATTCGAAACTGTCCAAAACAAAATTATCAATTGAAAAGATAATTATAAATAAAAATTATGAAAACCAACTTCTAAATTATGCGAAACATAATTCTCAATTCTGCAAGACAAAATAAAAAATACGCGAGACAAACTTCTAAATTTTGCAAAAAAAAATTTACCTTTTTATAATTTATCGCCTAGTTTGTAGACAACATTTTTTTTGTCTCTTTACATTTATTGTACAATTGAAAATGATTTTTAATGTTTTTATTAATTATTAAAAAATGGGGAAGTAACTTGTTTGTTTATTTGAGTCTGTGGTCCAGTTGGTCGGATACTTGACTTGTAACCGGGAGGTCCCGGGTTCGAGTCCGGCTTCTGGACGTGTACCAATGGGACTCTTTTTCAGAGCCTATGTACGCAACGCAACGCTCGTACGGTGAAGGACAACATCGTGATGAAACCCGCACACCACAAGGTGTGTGAACCCTATAACGGCGATGGGCTCACCCCCTGTCACGTTGGGTTAAATACGCTTGGTGAATCGTGGGTACTTGCTTTAGCAAGTGCCTCTGCCTACCCCTCTTTGGGATTAAAGACGTGAAGTGTATTTCGAATGAATATTAATTATTTCTATGAATTGTAAATCATTTCATGAAATTAAAATTATTTCATGAATAAATAGTAAATAAATTAAGAACAAAATTTCGAATTTTGTGTTACATAATTTTGTTTTGCAAAATTTATTATTTATTTGCTTCATGTAACATAAACAAACAAAAAAAGTTGTAAATAGTGCAAAAAATATTTCTTCACAAAATAGTAGTTTCTGTTACATGTTACATTTATCAGCCTAAATTTCTATTATAAACATTTTTATGTAGTATTGTTAATTATGCAAGACCAACTTCCAAATTATCCAAGACAAACTTCTAAATTATGACAAACAAAAATATGGAAAATATAGGTAAATTATGGAAGACTAAATTTCTAAATTATGAGTAACAAAATTCTCAAATATAGAAGATCAACTTCTAAATTATGCAAAATGAATTTCTCAATTTTGTAAATCAAATTATAAATATTTATAACAAAAATTTTGGTTATGCGAGACAAACTTCTAAATTTTGCGAAACAAAAATTCTAGATCATGCAAGACGGAATTGACGACATTTAATTTTTTGGGTGTTGTTCTGAACGGGAAATACTGTTACTGTTTGACGTCCGACATACTTAAGCCAATTAAAAAAAAAACACTAATGACCTTTTTTTCTTGCAACAGTATTTTGCGTCTGAAATGCCGTTTCATTTTATAAATTTTTGATGTTGATTGAAAATTGAAGAAACAGTATGTTTTTTTTATTAACGGTATATTCGGGTTTTAGGATTTTTGAAATATTGTTAATTCTACATTAAGCAAGACATAATTATAAATTATGCAATACAAACGTCTACGAACAAATTTCACCTTAGCGACTTTTTCACAAAATGGGCATTATGTAGATTTTGCTTTCCTCTAAAAACGATCGAAGTTATTGAGTTACCTTTACCAGCCTAAATTTTTAGCAACACAACAGCCTGCAATACCGTTAAAAATCATATTTAAACATATTTTTTTGCAGGTAGGTTTTAATTGGTAGACACAGAGTATAATGAATGAGTGTATGTGTGTGTGCGTGAGTGTATGAATGTATTTTCATGTAATAATACACGTGCACAAAATCATTAGATTAATCTTTACTTATAATAAAACTGTTCAGGGTCCGAAACTGTAAATTAATTCTTTTTACGAAAAGTAGTTCTAGAATCCGAATTTCATATTTTTGGAAAAGATGTCTGTGTGTTGGTACGCGAATCACGTCAAAATGGCTGGACAGATTTAGATGAAATTTGGCACGCAGATAATTTATACACTGGAATAATATTACAAACCACCGAAGCATGCCCTTTTCAATCTTGGTCACTACGTCTTCCTTCAAACCGCAACTTTCCCTTATCACACTATTCCTTATCCTGTCATTCAATGTCACGCCTTTCATGCTCCGCAATGACCGAATTTCTACGGCATTGACTTTACTTTTATGCTTCTTCTGCCATACCCAACTTTCACTCCCGTACATTAAGGTTGGGGCCAGTACAGCGTCATGGACAGCCAATCTTGCCTTTTTCGACATGAATTGGCTCTCCATAACACTGCGAAAGGCACCGTTAACCTTATTACCCGCACTCACTCTTCTTTCAATATCTTTGTCAAACTTTTCATCACTTGTAAATAGAGATCCCAAATATACAAACTCATCCACTTGTTCAACTTTCTCACCGTCAATCATGCACTCACAAACTGTCCTTTCATTATTTTCGACTACGATTACTTTGGTCTTACTAGCATTCACTTTCATTCCTTTCCTTTTCAATGACTCATTCATACAATTAATCATCTGCTGCAATTCAAACGCCGACGGTGCAAGAAGAACTTGATCGTCAGCATATAAAAGGCATTTGATGATTAAACCACCCATATCTAGACCCAAATCACGACCTTTCAGATCTTCCAAACAACTGTCCATGAACAGATTGAACAGCCACGGAGACGCTACGCATCCCTGTCTGACACCTCTATGGATGCCAACCAGTCTGAGTAGGTCCCGTTTACCCTGACACAGGCACTGGAATCATCATAAAGTGATTTCAAAGCCCGTAACAAGGTCCTGTCCAACCTGAACCGGGACAGCAGCAAGGTCCACAACTCATTCCTGGGTACCCGATCATAAGCCTTCTCTAAGTCCATGAAAGCGCAGATAACCTTTTGGTTTTTAGCCAAAAACTTCTCCGTCACCTGGCGCAAAGAGAAGACTTGGTCGGTGCATCCCATTCCCTTCCTAAAACCAGCTTGTACATTCCAGATTTTTTCATCAGTCTCACGTATTACCCTTTCGATCAACACTTTTGCATACATTTTGCCGACGATACTAAGAAGGCTGATTCCTCGGTAATGTTTGCAATCCTGCTGTGACCCCTTACCCTTATACAGTGGAACGATTACGGCTTTGCACCAATCACTTGGTACTCGGCCGTATCGCCAACATGCATTAAAAATAAGGTACAGCAGGTTCGCCACCACCGCACCACAGCCCTCAGCATCTCCAGCGAAATCCTATCATACCCAGCCGCTTTTCCATTTTTCATTCCTTTCATAGCCTTGAAAATTTCATTCATATGTATCTCACTTTTATTCTCTTCGGCATCCATATTAACCGCATCAACCAAAGTCGACGCGGTGCTACATTCAAACAAATTTTCAAAGTATTCCTTCCATCTTCTTACAACCATACTTTCTTCATTCAAAATTTTTCCCTCCTTATCTCTAATTGCTTTCATGCTATGATTCTCTGACTTACTTCTGGCTGACCGGACTAGTTTCCAAAATAGCCAAATATTATTTTGGAAGTTGTCAGAGAACCTCTTTTCATTCCGCTCTTTTAACTCAATCTTCTTACGTACTATCAGTTCTTTCACTCTCTTCTTTAAGCACTTATATTGCGACATTTTTTTTTCACTTTCATCCACATTAGTTGCTTGGGTGTTGGCTCTCATGGCCAACACATCCATCCATGCCTTTTTCACAGAGAGCCAGCCAGAGCTCACAGTCTCTGGAGACATTCTTCCTCTTTCGCACCCCGCATACCTCAGTGGCTATCTCAACCATACCATTTTTAAAAACATTCCATACATTATCTATCTCATCTTCTCTTATTTCTTCGTTCACTATACTGAGTTTTTCTTTCAGCATTGATTCATACTTCTCTTTCACGTCATCCTTCCGGAGTTGATCAACTTTTATTCTTTGCAAGCCTGTGTTGACAACAGGAGCCCGATGACGCCAACCCCGGAACAACCCACTAATTCGGCTGACAACCAAATAATGATCGGTCCCAACATTAGCACCACGATAAACCCTAGTGTCAAGCACATGCTGCTTCAGTCGTCCATCCACAATCACAAAGTCAATCATACTTCTATCTACCCCCCGCTGCCAAGTATACGTGTGGATCTTCCTGTGATCAAACATGGTGTTTGTCACAGCAAGGTCCCACTCCATACATATCTCGAGAAGGCTCTCACCGTTCTCGTTCACTCTTTCACCAAACAAGCCCCGAACACTTTCATACAAATCACGCTGTATACCCACTTTTCCATTAAAATCCCCTAGTGCTATGATCAACTCATTTCTCTTACATTCTGACAGCACCCCCCTGACATTCTCCCAGAACTCTTCGCGTTCTCTAAGTGGCTTAGACATGTCCGGTGCATATACACCCAACACGAACAAGTGCTTTATGACAACTTTGAGTCTCGCCCATATGAGTCTGGGGTTCACGCATTCGTAGCTCTTCAAACAACCAGCCATTCGCTCTGAGAAGACAAGACCAACGCCTTGGCATGCACGCTGGCAATGCGGCACTCCCGACCAAAACGCAGAGTACGTGCCATGCGTGGTACTGTCTATACCCTTTCGCTTCGTCTCATTCACACGCATTAAATCAATATTCTTATCATTCATCACCTTGCAAACTTCATCAATCTTACTGTCCCATCCTCCACAAACATTCAACGTGGCAAATCGAGCCTCCGCAGTCCACTTTTCGCCTCTCCGAGAGACCTGACGTGACGGATGGCGAGCCTCGTCGCCGCTATGAATAAATTGGGCTGGTATATTCATTTTAGTCCCACGAATCGCTAGGGATAGAAAAGGTCGACCACATCAGAGCCCCGCGTGATGTGGCAAGGCTTATTAGTGCCCGGAGGTCGCCAGGTATCCGGGACGTTGGCACGCTTACGACCAGGCTCGCCCCTGGCCATGCATCCATAGGCGCGGCAGACCAAGGATTGGCGGAATGGGATGAAGGATCAGGTTGTGGGGAAAGGAAGTACGTGGAATTGGGAGGAGGAATAAGGGTGATGATATCGCAGCACGGAAGGACAAGGCTTGTGCTGACGATAGCTCGAGGGGCCGGGGTCGCATACCCGTGACTGTTCTTGATTTACCGGACTTGATATAATCAAGAAACAGCCCTCTGACACAACAGCCCTCTGACACACTTTGGGATTAAAAGGCGTGAAGTGTATATAGTATATGTATATTATTCCGCTTGAAAATTTTCCCACTCAGCAGTTGTTGCTAACGTTAGTCCATATTACAAACTCGGAAACTACCCATAATAATAAACCGCTAAGCTAATACTAAACTCTGTAGCACAACATACCGATGTGTAATTTGCTAACAACCCCGACAGTTTGACAACTTGTTAAAGTAAAAGTTTATCAAATCGGCTACTCTGCGAGCACGTGTGAAACCCTTCGTTCTGTTTGTACCTGCATACTTACGTATGTACATACATACATTTTCCACGAATCTCGGCGAATGCGTGACTCAATGACGTTGTTCATTTCAGCATGTTAGTGAACCGTGCTAATACTCTTTTGCGTCCTTACGTCATTTCTCGTTTCATATCTGAATTGAGGTCTCCGCATTTCCGCTCATATCGTAAAACTTAAACTGCTTAGAGTTTGAAAATGTGAAAAGCCTTTGTGGTTGTTGACATAAAAACTGGAAATTTCATGCAGATCCAAAACCAGTTTCCAATAACATATTATAGTTTATGTTATACATATTCTAGTGGGTACGAAAAATTCGTGCGAGTTTTAGTTTTTATTTTGAACTTTTGCACCTTTAACAATCACCAGAGAAGGGATAATGGTCAGAACAGCAATCAATACAATTCAAAACCAAAATCAACTGTCAAGCCAATGTACCTACATTAGAACCTGATCAAAGCCTTACCGCCGACCAAAGTTCACCGTATACTTCATTCATGTAAAGTAAGCCATTAGCCGATCGTTCAAGCAACAAACGTCCCTCAAGCTAGCACATATTCCCGCAATAAGGTCAAGCTGTTTGTCGAGGGTGGTGTGTGTGTGTGAACTCCCCCAGTGCTGGAAGGGGAATGCGGAAACCCTACACCTTGCTAAGTGAACCGAAAGAGTTCCCTAGCACTAGTTTCCGCCTAACGCTTACGATGAAATTGCATTACCCCTTTTGTTTTTATTTATACGCTAAGGCTTATACAATCTAAATAGAACGTTACAAAAGTTTATTGTTGAACTCCAAAGATGTTTTTTTTTTTTTTGTCTTCACCTAACAAAAAGGAATTACCAAATGGAATTGGCGGTATCGATTCTCGGAAAGGTTCGTGTCAGCGAAAGTCTTGCAAAAATTAGGAGGTTGGTCGTCGTATCCAGCCCGCCGCCGCCGTCGGTAAAGATGACTCTTCAGAATTCCCAGCAGCCAACTAACGACAGCCGAGGGCCGCCTTATAGTTATTAAGCGACGCTGACCAGATATCACGTATGAAACGGGTTGGCAACGGCTGCGGGCCCGCATTATCGCCGCCGCCGCCGACGCCGCGCGATCGTGATCATAAAAATGTGCACTGTAACGGAAAGTGGGCATTGTGCGTTGTGCATATTCCGTGTCTTTTGTCGAGCGGCGAAACGGCCATTGTGCGCGGCGAATGTGCACACCGCTCTTATACTTTTACTACGATCATTGAAAAACAATAGGCGCGTTATTAAAGCCATTGTGGTGGCAATTCGTTGACAACAAGTCAGACGACGAAAACGTGTAATGAATACGCTGATACGCTCTCTAATCCCGAGCGAAGGGAGCGGTGGTGTCTATAGTCGGAGTTGTATTGTCTTGGAAACTCGTTTATATCTCCGATAACCGAGTTGGTTCAAGCAGCGTTGTCGCTCTGCTATCGGCACCCACCTCACGTAGCCATTCCATTGGTACCGGCGCTATTGACAAAACAAATTCACAAATACGTCATCCGCTCATTCAAATGTCACAAGTGGAATGGCAGATCTCAAGATGCGTCTTGTGAAGTGGAGGTCCGGCGGCGGGGGCGGTCGGAGACCAGCGGAGCGAGGAGGGGGGGAGGGCGCGGACGCCCAACAACTGCGCCATAACTCGACGCGCACGTACATCCAGACAATCGCAATTATTATTAACAGATAGATTTAATGATCGTGTATGCCCTGCCCGATGTAATTTCCAACATCGATGCCGTTGGAAGCGAATGTAGCGCTTACGTCATTTGTTCTTAACGTGTTAAGTCGGTTGATCTCTGAATGGTGTTTGCTACCTTTCGGGGTGGGAATTGGCTGGAAGACGTGTCCGGGCAAAGGGGGACACAGAGGGGGGCCAAGGCGCCGGGCGGGGGGTGGTATCTTGCCAAGTGAGCCGGCTACGAGAGACTGATGATTTGTAGCGCGGTTAACTCTCATCTAGCTCTCGGACTGTCGCAACGCCGAATATAACTCTTCACTACAAAGACAAATTGCTAAAGTGGACTTAGCTAGAGGACACGCGACTCTTGAACTCACGCGGTCGGAAATAGGTATATCTATGACGGAATAAATACCTAGAGTCTACCCACTTGGAGATATCGCGCTACGTAAATAAACACGTTTATGTCGGTGCGAAATACGTAAATGATGCGAAACAGATTACGCCGGCAAAAACAAAAATCCAGCTTAGTCTGGAAGCCAAACAAACGAGGGTATCCACGTCAGCGAAAAGGACTTTCGTTCACACGCAATTAACTCGATATATTTGTGTACTCCGGGGATCGTATAAACGCGTGATTTAATGTTCTTTTCCGGGATATCCAATTTTCTATGCTCAAACCCAAAACGAATTTATACAGTAATCAATCATAGAAAACCATCAATATCAACACTCACCAATAACTACAATAATCCTCGCAACGGTCAGCGAACTGCAACAAACGAATACAAATGTTAGTTCAAACATAGAATAACATAATCTCATTTAAATAGCAAAGAACAAACTAGTTCAGAAGTTTGATGAAGGGCGAAACTTTCCCCGAGTGTTTTCAACTTGAGACTCGTCAGAAACGGGGGGAATAATTTACGTACACGAATTGTAGGTAACTGGTCCCTCCCGGGTGTAGTTACGACTTCAATGGGTTCCCTCTCCATCTTTTTATAAGATTTCGCATCGATAGCGGTGGATCATTTTCGGCGTTCCATCATTTGGCGGGAAGTTTGCCCGTGACTGTGAAGTGTCAATGGTACAGAAGTGGTTTTAGGCCGGCGACGGGCGGGGTGGGGGGTCGCGGGCACGCGGGAGGGGAAATGGACAATGCGCATAAAAAATCAATAAAAGCCGGGCTAGGCCTTCGCGGAGGTCGAGTGACGCCGCCATGCGGTGACTACGTTTCGCTTTCCTCGACACCACTTATCACAAAGACATTCCCGGGAATCGCAATTTTCTTTTTTTTACATTTTCAATTCGGAATTTGTTCGGGATCTTTGTGTAGGTTGTGCCCCGGGCGGGGCTAGGGGAGCTTTGTTCTTTGCGCGTTTTATTTTCTTCCAATTTCATCTTTTGTTATTTGAGTTCCTATTTCATTGTACATTTTAGAGCTGTGTACAATTTGTCGACAGGTTGACAAAAAATACAAAATTTTATTCAACATACTGAACAAAGTGTTTTTGTTGTTTTTTTTTTAATCACTATGAACAAGTTGTTTGTTTACATTAAGTAATCACTGTCCTAAAATTCCAAAAAGGATTCGTTACTTTACAATTATCAAATTGTCACTTTCATGCCGGTAGTAATATCAGCTGTTTACCATAAATTGAGCATTTATCACACGAATAACACGGTAAGAAATTATGTATATGTACAAGAAACTAGAAGCTACAATGAACTCACACCCCCCAATAACACTAGGTCAATGATCTCTATGATGCAACGCAAACATGGTACCCCCGACAACACCAAACAGGGTATGTTATGTTATTCATCAGTGTACGGCCAATACCGGCAACTTATAACGCTACAAATTCAACATCGTCCCATCCATCACAGTAAATTACCCCACAGGGCACACACCTACCGGCCTACGCTTACCGGCTGGACTTTCAATTATTGCGCTATCGCTTGGCCTCGACTCAAAGAGTTCTAGAGTCGTCCATTGAGTGCCAACTTCATATTCCCACCGGCGGCGGCGTGTCGTTGTATCGACGTAGGTATAGGTACAATTACTTCACGCCCGATTATGTTGGTACACGTGTTACTTCAGTAAATGTTTTGGACTCTATTGTCGTGATAGAAATGTATTTTTATCTTTCAGAACGCAAAAACAAAACGTTAGTTACAGTAGCAGGGTTGCCAACGATGATTCGATGAGCAATAAAAAATATTACAGGCGACAAGCCTGTGACCTAATTGGATCTTTCAGAACCTATACTAAATATCGCCTATGTATGATACACATATTATACATTATTTGTTCCAATGCAATTGCCACTTTTAACCAAGCGTGTGTATATAAAAAAACAGCGTTAATAATATGTATTGGTTACATAAATGAGTACTATGTCTAATGAGCGTACATTATCGATTGCAATGTCCTACGCAATTACGTCATAAGCTGATATCGCCCTTGTTAAGTACACTTCTTTATTTGGTATTTATTGAGTGAAAAAAATTGATTCTAGAATAACCGTCAGAATAGCTTTCCAAACGTAACAACACGTGTGCATGAAACTTTACTTACATTATCTTGAGCTAATTCTCTATGTAATTTATATTGGACATTAGTTCATGTTATTATCAATTCTTGATAACGTCCATGCGCGGTATTCTTTGCCAAGTGACAGTGGCGATTTTGTTTGTTGACTAAAAACGTAATATCTAATTCTGTAGCAGTGAAAGTTTTTGTGTAAAATACACTATATAAATACTCCTATCAAAGTGTAACAATCACCAATGTTTGAACATAACATGTATTCATTGCAAGCATTTCATTTGTATGTTTTCAAAACGCCCGAAGGCCTCCAACTCGGCATAACTACAGTACTACCTGTCAATGATATACTGTTTTTTTTAAACGGGAACGACAGCTTGAAATGTCCCCCGAAGCGCGTAGGCGATTAGAAAATACCCACTTCATTACTTGGTCACGTTCAATGACTACGACCGTATTCATAGTAAATTTCGCTCGGTGATCAGTTGTGATGCACTTAGGCTCTCAGTACCTTGGCTCGAACGCTTAAGATAGAGGAAAAAGTCGTAAAGAAATATGTTTCTACAACGCAAAAAGAAATTGTAAACATTTTAGTTGCCAAGTAACAAAGTCTACCCTTTTTTTTTTGGATAAAATAGCGATACGGACGAATGAGTTCTAACACAAGAATTACAATTTGTATTCAAACGTCAAGTCACTTCTCAAAGGTAGAGGTAAAAACACAAAATATTATGTAAGAAAACACAACGGGAGATAAATAAAACATTTTCATTCTAAGACAAGTAAACGATAGCAATAAAATTATACGACGGGCTGATATTTACTATAAAGCTTATCTTATTTACAAATGAACTGACATGCCAGCGTGTGTTAATCAGCAGTAGGTTGGTAGTGTTATGTGTACCTTGTTGCATAATCAAAACTACTTGAAGAAATTCAAGTTAAATTTAAGTTGAAATAAAATTAATCAAGAAATTTTACGAGACTTTGTCCACGTCACATCGGCCATTTACACAATTTCAAATTGAGATATTTAACAAGAGTTTGATTCGAAGATGAATGGGAATAACTATTAAGTAAATATACTAATTTAATTTTTAATTTCTAAGATGTAAAAAACAATGATGTAAAATGCATTTTTTTATCATTACGAACAAGCGTTTAACCACCATCCTGGCTGATGTAAAGCAGCAATGTGGTCTACCATTGAGCATTTCTTTCAATAATGGGGTTAGGAAGTGACTTAGGTACTGAGAAGGTGTCCTAGGGTAATACCTGCCTTAGTTATTTGTAATTCGTTTCCCGACCACACCAAACCTCCATTCCGATGGTTTTCTGTTGGCAGTTTCCTTTATTCCAGTACACGCTCGCCTCTTCCCATCTCAAACGGCATATATCACGTCACGGTTGGACGGTTGCAACACTACTAAAATATATATAACGCACTACGTTCGGATTAGGCCTTCGCTTGGCGAACGAACGTTTTTCATTCCGTGATGGATGGATTAGATTGGGCGCAGTACGAATTCTAACGGCGAAACGTTGCGGAAATGTTTTCACCGGGGTAGTAAAGTTTTTGACAACTAAAATAATATTGACGAACTAAATGTAAGGCCCATATTCTCAAAGAAAAGCCAATGCTTATGCAATGTTTAAACCGTACAATTTTTTAACAACAACGAAATTACAGTAACTGAATTATCAATGCACATCGTTTGCCGCTATGCTGCCAGAGCAATGCTACTACCAGAGGGTAGTAGACTTAGGCCCCGAGTCATCTGTTCGTGAAATAAGGCATTATTATTAATCAGTGGCGTGCACACCATATGGGCAAAAAGACACTGCCTACCTTAGTATTTTGTCTACCCGACCTAGTAATAGAATTATTGCTAGATCTTTTTTTTGTTATACTCACGACACAGGCTAACGAAGTCCTGTGTTTTATGGGTGAGTACATAGTTTTGTTGTGAATGTTCGGCCTGTGGAAACGTAGGGTTTTATAATTACAGGTAAAGTTTGAACACATTTAAAATTTTACAAAAAATCTATGAAATAAAAATATCTAGTCACACAAATTTCTTGTTTGCCTACATTATGTACATAAAGTATTGTTGTAGTTAATTGCGTGATTGGAATGTCAGACAACTATTTAATTCGAATATCTACATTGTATATAATAGCCACGCAAATGACATTATAATCCACTGCGCTGACCTCTGATTGCATATTTTCATTGAATTTGTTAATTAGCTAGTTTTTATTATATTTCTAAATTGTTATTATAATCATTGGCCAATCCAAGTTAGAATAGGTCATAGCAACGCAGAACACGCCAGGGCCATTGTAACTTATCAAACAAAAATGTGGATACTTATATCTGTATTAAGAGTATAAAGTGGAAAGAATTGCATTTATGTACGGATTTCAAGGAATAAAATAAAAAACTACTAAACGGATTTCGATACGTCTAACTATTAGAAATCTACATTATCCCTGAGTAACAGATAGGCGATATTTTATGCAAAATTCCTACGGCATCGAAAAAAAAAAATCGTGAGTAACACCACGCGGTACTGTTAGTATATCCTACTGCGTGTAAAGGACACCGATCAATGGTCTTACACGTAGAAACGTTGTTGGACTCGTCAATAAGAACAACTTTTACTATGGCGACAATGCAGGGTAATTAAAAAAAAATCATCTCCATACACAAAATACACATTTTTTTGCCTCGGGAGCCACAATTGTCGCCATAACTGATAGCATAAAAGAATACGCATAAATCGAGTAATTAAAATGTTAATTTATAATACAATTAATCGGACCAACAAACCGTTTAATGCAAACAAAATATTTCATACTTAACCGATCCGTGCAAAGATTTGCAGCTTCATGATACTTATAATTAAACATATAAATAAAAGGCTGCGTCGGCAACACGCCCGACAAAATGTTCCTCATCAATTCAACACCGAATCGCATAACGATATCTTGTTAGAGCCCGCGCAGTCGCCTTAATCACTACCTACCTACAGTGCCTCTCGGAAGACTGGGCGCGTTTTTTTTTTTCCTCTCCTAATACATTTTTTATTGTCTTTTTGCCGGGCCATGTGAGCCGGCGGCAGTGGAGTTTATAAAACAAGCATGGCCGCATGGCGGCGGCGTCTGCGGCCTGGCCAAGGTCACAAACTATTGTGTTAACAGCCCGTCCAGTAATCGGCATAAGCGGACACACAGGTGTATTTTTAAGACGCACCTCGCAACAAACTGGTTTCGCGCGCAGTCCTCCTCCTGTTGGCAACTTGTCACCCGCCAAGTAGTTTTGTCACACAAACACACACATGCACAAGACAGGGGGAAATTCCACTGCACAATCACTGAGCGTTCGCAGCACAAGATCACACGATCGTACCAAAATGTAATCTAGTTTGACTATAGCACCGCAGCGCTGGGTGAGTGCCGTCGTCGCCGGCCGGCCGCGTACTTCGTTCGGGGGCGTCGTGATGCGTTCACCGCGCGAGGTTATCTGACGCGGCGACACCGCGGGCTAGTGCCGATGCCGACTCAAACAATAACCCAACGCGACTAATTATTATTATTATTATTACTCAAAGTCAGCGGACGCACTCGCGCGTCTGAACGCGGCATGGCGTAATCACTCGCTCGACTCTCCGCATTCGCACACAGACACACACTCACACAGCAATGCATGCGGCGATAGAGACCGCCACGTGTTGTGACGTAGCTATACGAGAGTGTAGGTGCAGGGAGCGTCGAGTAGCACATGTATCGATCTTGCGGCGATAAATTCGATGCGAGCCGAGCGCACCGGCCGGTATTGGCGATCGTCTTTCACGACGACGACCGACGACGCGACGGCGAAAATGCAATTTACGACCAATGCACTGCGAGGAACCGCTGGTAATGGCCGCGGGCGGCGAGTCCAGCCAGTCCAGCAAGATAGGAAAGACAACCTCAGCTATCAGGGCGCCAAAACCACTTGGCCTTAGTCGCCAAAACACCACATACAAAAGCAACGTGTGCACCGGCGTATTATCTGTATAATACGCGATGGCCGCACAGCACACGTAGGTATACAGTATTATCTGCACGCAGAATGTTCTCGAATGCGGAGATAGCACGTGGTTTATTGGGCATTTGCAACAATGTAGGTGAACGCAGGACGACGCCGATAAAGCCATGTTTGGTGGAGTTTTTATTGTTCATTATAATTACCTACACTGTATTTGGTAACACGTCGTAAAATGACGACAATCGTGGAGCAATAAATGTAGGAATTCACGTGTTGCTTACATTACTACATGAATAGGTACAAAGTTTAGCGCTTGACGACAATAGAGTAGGCAAGGCAGTTAAAACTAAAAATACAAGAACAAAAAAAAACTACTAAACAGGAAAACTGAGCACATAATTATTTGGTACGACACAGTGAGTTAATGTAAATGTACCTAATTTCATTATCACCCAAATGTAAAGTGACATATTATGAAACACCAACACCCGCCCGATGCAGACAACAAACAAAGTCGTTGGAAAAACAGACACTATTCAAGATACATAATAATTATTACAAGTTTGTTTCCCAGTGCAAGTCTCGGAAAAGATACTTCAAGTTGAAAGTTAGCGTTCAAACAAAACTAGCACGCTAGACAATGGGTCGTGAATCGATCGGGGATCGTAGGTCGTATTGCTAAAGGTATAGTAGTCAAAATGCATTGGCCGAAAGCACCCCCTCCCATTACAAGTGCTCTGTGGCGCAGTTGAATCGCCTATTCATAGGGACATTACGGAATACAGAAACAAACAAGGTCACTGTACTTACTTGGATAAGCACTATCGGAGACGCAGAAATGAGGTCATAGACAAGTTAATATTATATTTTTTTTATCCATGGTGCGCGTATGGCGTGAACGCTTTTTTTTTTCGTTTAGCGCAATCGTTTTATGACCGCTTAAAAGGTTGATTGTTTTTTTGGATGGATGGACCTGATGCGGTAAAATTCACATTTAAAGGATGTCGAAATATTATTTCAGTGTGAATTTCTTATGAAATAAATCAGCTAATACAATAATCACATTAACAAAAAAAAAAGTTCTAGAACAAGTATGAAAAACGTTACCACATATGGACAGTAGGTACCTTATACTTATTTTATTTTTTAATACAACGAAAGATATGTGAGACTGAGACAAAGAAATTCACACGTATTACGAGCCACGAACGTCTGTGTAAGACAAATTTACATAAAGTGGGTAGACAGTATTGGTTGGGGTCCCATACAGGCATACAAGATTATGCAATATGTGCTCCTGAACGCACATGCGACAGAAACTTAACACATTAGCAGTTGCAAACAGTTGCAATGCACCTAGTTTGCACGGATAAAGGAGGACGTTCGTTGCAAGAATTTTACTGCTGCACTGTGCTAAACGTGCGCTGGGGTTTCTGAATAAATTACATTATTAAAAATAATACTGAATTTCCGCTATTGAACTTACGTATTAATAACACAAGTGAGGCTTTTTTTGTGGTTTTCTAACAATTTTATATTCATTGTCACGGAACTTTGACACGCTAAAACTGCCTAAACCGTTATAACCCCTACAAATAACTTATAACGTTATAGATTCATTCTTAAACGTACACATTGTTTCGTCCTTTACAAGCACAATAAAATGTCAAATGATAGAAAAGGACAAAACACTGATCGCCGTATTCATAAAAAGTTAAACACGTTGACTAACTACACAGTTGATGTAATAAACTGAGATTGGTTTTGTGCGTACTTGGCGTGTATTTGATTCAACTTTCACGAACACAGTGCACTAGCAATATTTTAACTTTATGAATAGTATTGCGACTACGTAAGGTGGTTGCTCTATTACCCGTGCGCGATAGTGGCGGTCCACCTTAAGAGACCGCAAGAAGCAGACGGCAAAGTTGTCTAGTCAAAGTGTATAAGATTAGCGCAGAACTACGAGTCGTTAATGCGATGACTATGTGTATACTACGTATACTCTTGTCACTCCATGCTTTCGTGCTGAGATGACATTTATTAGACCCGTATTCTGAAACGTTCATCAGTACTCGAGTATCGCTTGAGTATTGTTTGTCTCTTACGCAAAAACAAAATGTTGTTTGAGCAGGGATCTTGAGGGAGGTTTCAGAATATTGACGAACCAGTCATAGCCCTGACTGTGTCGTCAATATATTACATTTATGTAATTGTATGTAAACGATTTTTATATCCGGTGGGTTAACTAATTAATAATAATAATTAATAGATCGATCCGAATGGGTATATTCTTGTAATGAAATTAACAATATCATGGTACTATGTAGGTAACCACATTAAATGCATGTCAAAGATAAAAAAAACATTATTTTTCGGAATTAAAAATCATTATCAGTTCCACAAAAAACAGTAACTGCAGCCAGACAAAAGTGAGTCATCGCGAAAAAACTAACACAGATTTATTTAACCTCAATTACATCTTCAGTCAGCAATCTAATTTCCAATCAAAAAAGAATCTTACATGCATTGGAATCTGCAATCATGCAAATTGACCTTTTTGAATAATAAGCAAATCAGTGGACAATCGTTCTTATTATGCAACCTTGGATAGCTATTATAAATCTGAGCACGTACGTACTGTCAGCAAAATTAATAGAAAAATAACACAGCATCGGCATATTTCTATTTTCTAGGAAATATAATTCTATTTATTTAATTATTTACATATTTATCACGTCCATAATACACGTAACTTTTGGATACGTATTAACTGTATAAATAAGTCAAGGGGTGCAATCTAAAACTTATACTCAATGTAAAAATACCCCGAGCAATGGTCAGAGAAACGCTGTTGGGTTTGTCAATATGAACAACTTTTTCAACGTTCAACACTCGGTATAAATAATAAAACAGAAAGATGAAAATTTCGAGCAGAGAACACGTTTCCGGAAAATAAGGATTGTCGAGTTTTTGTTAATTTCTAATAATGCTGACAGAGCAATCGCAGTCGCGATATCTACCGAGCGTAGCCCGGTTTGTTCCCTCTACTGTTCAACCCCAAATCTTCCACTCCTCTTTATTTTGGGCCACCTCCTGCCACTCCGGTAGGTGTCGATCCAGGTCAGTTAAAGTATAAAGACATAAAATCGTATTACCAAAAGGGGAGGAGACAAAGCGGGTTCATTTCATTTCTGGAATAACAAATATGTTTTTTTAAAATAGGTACCTCCTACTCAACACGAAGAAGTTAAAACATTTGTAGCCGTAATCGTCCCCCAGATACCCGCGAAAGCAGAATCCTCCTAATTCCTCCGAAGTCGTAGGACTCGTGGAAAACTTTCCCCGGACAGGCCCG
Source organism: Conopomorpha cramerella (assembly GCA_012932125.1). Taxonomy (NCBI): domain Eukaryota; kingdom Metazoa; phylum Arthropoda; class Insecta; order Lepidoptera; family Gracillariidae; genus Conopomorpha; species Conopomorpha cramerella. The sequence continues at coordinate 3,434 of SJJU01004537.1, read as the reverse complement.
ACCTCTCACTAAATGGGCTAATTTAAAATATCATTTTACTTCGTTGGCTAAAGTTCGCGAACTTGCGTTCATTACTATTTTTTCTCTTTTAAAAACAGTTTTACAGCTTATATTTTTTCCGGAAGTTTCTGGTCAAATGGTTGGATGGAGTAATGTTTTCTACTACATGTTTAAATTAGACTAAAGTATACTTATTCATCGCCAAAAACAATTCAGAACAATCGGGTCATCATACTTTTCCAGGACGTGGTTGGTCCAAACCAAATTTTAGGGTGGAAACCCAAAACCACTTGAGCTTTCCACTTCATATACCTATTGCTCACAACACAATAAGCCACTAACACGTGCCTAAAAAACAACCAACACAAGGAGCGAACACTGAATAAGAAATCACTTCGTAGTTTTAAACTTTGCTACAGCCAGAATACAGAGGAAAGCCCACAAACTGCTATCATTGTACACGAAGGAATAATACCAATTCCCGGAAGACTACAAGTTACCTACTTTATAATTCTGTTAGAACTTCGTCAAACTAGGAGACTTTAAATTAATAAAGCGTAAGTATCTCTCTAGTTTGCAATCGGTTCTGGTGTAGTAGTTAAAGCATTACGGCTTGCGCTCCCAAGCTTGAGGTTTTGAGTTCAATTCCAAGTAGATTATCTTTATGGGAGACCAACATACTCAAGGACTGCTAAGTTGTAACATTGTTACCCTCATTCGTCAATAAACGATTTTATCGCTCGGTTATCCCTGCCATCAATCCTACTACCAAAAGAAAGTTTGGTTTGATGTTTGCCGAAGTACTAAACGGGTTTTGAAGAAGCTTAAACTAGAATATCATTACAAATATGTAGATATCGTTGAGCAAAGAAAGAAATGATGTAGGTAAAAAGTGTTTGTCCCCGTACACTTCGCCGGGTCAGCTCGTTCACTGTACGAACGAATGAAACCGCAACAAGAGTACCGACCCTCAAGTAGACACCAACTGCCCTCCTGTACTAAGTACTAAACTATAGTAACCTATAGCGAGCGAGAGTCCGTGAAAGTTGCTCCCGTCGTCGTCGGCGGCGGCAGCGGAAAGTTTCCGGAGCGAACGCCAGTTGTAAAGTATACTTGCAAACTATTACTTTACATTGAGTATGTTTACATTGAAACGCGTATAGGATTTTGACTTGAGCGTTCGTCGCCCGTCGCGGAATTGTTAATGATGTGTTTAGTTAGGTAGTTACGCGCTTTCTACTTTAAAGTGTCAACTCATTTGACGTCACGGTTGAAACCGGTTTCAGAGTTGACGACAATGGTTCAGAATGCTTATGCTATTGAAGTAGATATATTGCAAGAATCACAAATTTCGGAGTAGGTAATAAAAAAACGTTATCCGGAATGCTAGATATGAATAGAAAACATTATTAGATTTTTTTAAATAGATACGCCATGCGCTAAATCTGAAATTAATTTCTTTACTTTGATATTCTTTGCCTGAAGTATTGCTTGCTCGATTTCAGTTTCTTTTTAGACGTTAATTGGATATGTTTGACGTTTGGTTAAGAGAGGAGTATATTAAAATTATGCATGGAAGATCGGGAAGTTATATATTATATATACATAGAGCCGTCATCCAAATCAGCAAGGTTCCATAGCCAATTTCCATTTGTCTTTACCCACAAGTCCCGAATTTAAAATAATTTCTATTGTGGGCCAGAATCACGGGAAAAATGTTACTAAACACACAGCTATGGAACTAACCCAAACGTAACCACCGAAATACCTACGAGAGTTATTATTTAACTTGCAGAACTGTACCTACCTCTCAGCTTTACAATATTTCATCATGCAACCCTATTTTCAATCTACTCGGGTTACTCGAGCGGGAGTAAACTAACCGACATGTCAGTTACTATGTACGTACTCTGGTTCAAAGCAAATAAAACGGAACTCGAAAGCAAATTCGCCGAACGCAGGCAGCGAGCGGTCCACGCGTACATACGCTTCCGCGAAACGGAAGCCGGCCCGCTGCATACCAATGGCCACATCACTGTTCACACATTAGACTAGGACTTGTCTCATTATTTTAATACCTACACTCGGCCAAGAATCTAGTCTACCACCACCCTAAGGTCGAAAATCATCTGAATGTCATCACATTTATATTATAAAAGAGAACTATTGTGCCTGTATATTGTTATTCTTCAAAAATTGCTGTTAACACCGTCTGGGTTCAGCTAGTTAGGCAATAAGGATTTTCTTTCACATGTCATAATAATGCGTTCTTATTGACATGCCCAACAACGTTTCTAAAACCATTGCTCGGGGTCCTTTTACACTCACAACAAGATAACAACTCTACCTTATTGATGTTTTAGTGAGTCTTGATGACACTTCCTCATCAAGACTTCTTTCTTGGAGGACCGTAAATAGTAAACGAATTCGGATTAGTGACACATATCATAACTCAACAATTAATGTAAGCATTTTAGTGGAACATTACAACATTATAAATTATCACAACATATTTGGTACTTTTATCCCACAATTCCACCGAGAACTGGTTAAAGTCCGGGGTGCGTCCGCGAGTAAATTCTAAATGATGATTGGTTTGCCAACAAGTTAGTAAGTAGTTGACTCGACAAACGAGACAACTTTCATTGCGGTACTAGAACGCGTTCAATGTTAACCTATGCTGAGGTTATACTTTAAAAACTGTATTTTTTATGTCTGTACCATGCGCATGTATCAATAACCCACCGATAATTCTGACGAAGCAAAATTGGACGTATTTACACAGAAAGCACTCAATCCACAAAAAGTTACTTCGGAGATATTGAGCTTTAAAGTTGGATGAGCTATTGACCCGCCATACATGTGGATTGAGTCAGGGTACATAAAAAGTAGGTTGTAGTGGACTTTTTTGTCCAAACAAATGTTATTTTTATATGATGGATATGTCGTAACTTAGCACCCTGGTATAGCTAACTCAATTTCGGACAGTGTGGATTGAGTCCTTTCTGTGTAACTACGTCCAATTTAGTTTTTAACACCTTTACCAAGATACTAAAGATACACAATGTTTTTTGTCCTATTCTATGTTTTTTGTCCTATTCTATAATGTGAAGTTCCCTTGAAGACAAAACAACGCGAGCCGTGTTATGTAGTTACAAAGTGTGATTGTACATCGACAATCCATCTATCTACAGCGTCATTCACAATGCGTCAATAATCACCGAACGGTTGTTATTATTATCTACTATATAAAAATAAGTCGGGTTTTCCTCCCTGACGCTATAACTCCAGAACGCACGAAACGATTTCCACGGTTTTGCATTCGTTGGAAAGGTCTCGGGCTCCGTGAGGTTTATAGCAAAGAAAATTCAGGAAAAAATTCAACAGAAAAGCGGGTAAACAAAACGAACCAATCTGGTGGCGAAACGGAGTTC
>SJJU01004536.1:34105-48875 GCA_012932125.1 Conopomorpha cramerella | reverse complement strand
TTTTGTAATGTAAAAAATAAATAAATAAATAAATACACTTCACGCCTTTAATCCCAAAGAGGGGTAGGCAGAGGCACTTGCTAAAGCAAGTACCCACGGTTCACCAAGCGTATTCAACCCAACGTGACAGGGGGTGGAGCCCATCGCCGTTATAGGGTTCACACACCTTGTGGTGTGCGGGTTTCATCACGATGTTGTCCTTCACCGTCCGAGCGTTGCGTTGCGTACATAGACTCTGAAAAAGAGTCCCATTGGTAAACGTCCAGTAGCCGGACTCGAACCCGGGACCTCCCGGTTACAAGTCAAGGAACCGACCAACTGGACCACAGACGCTCTCATTTTAGTAAAATATTATGTAAATTCATTTGATATAAAATGCGCTAAACCTAAATATTGTTAATGATTTATCTTCTGCTTTACTTTCGTCATTTGGGCCCAATTTTATTGTACCTACGTAATCATCATCAAGTCGTTTATTGCTTTATGTTGCTTTTACATAATGTAAGATAATGTTCAGGACCGATCTATGCACACTGTTATTATGGATCTAAGGACTAGCGCGTACTAAAACTTTTTAGCGCGCGTTTTTTTGTCGCAGAAATGCACTTCATGAATAAGTGTGAAAATACGCGCACATTCGATTAAATAGTCTCAACGATTGGTGAAACCACTTCGATGGTTAAGTTGGGCTGTGCAATTAAATCCTAGTGCGCGCTAAGGCTTAGAGTAACTTGGGGACAATGGGGAATTTTCAAACTCCAAAAATATCTTATCTAGATGTCGCTAGTAGGTGTTCAGGGTAACTTACGTGTTATATTTTAGTAGGTTTTTATAACGTGGGGTTATTTAAACTTCAGATATTTTTGTTACATGTAAACAAACAATAAAACAATTTCCTGTCACCTTTAATACTAACTGCTCGAAGCTACTATTGAAGGTTATTGCGATGACATTAATCCCCCTTAATACAACTAACGCCATCTGTCAGAACTAAGAAAAACAAAGGCCCTGAAAATTCCCCATTGGAAGCATTAATGTGTGGCGTCTGCATCAGACATGGGAGAAAAGGCCAAAAACATGTGGAATAACAGAAGTTCTGTTTTAAAAGAATAGGAATTTGCTCTAAGCAAAACCATCTAATTATATGGACGTCCTTTGGAGGTATACTCATCGCTATGCCACTTTAACTAGCTAATTAGCAAGAAAAAGAGTTCTTTGTTAAAAAATACTTAGGTAACGGCTTATAAAATGCGTTTAAGTGCCTATATCATTAAGTGTCCACTCGCTAGAGAATTAAATAAAATTACTGTAAACACATAAAACGGCCGTGTGGTGACGGCAAATAGAATACATGTGTCAGGGTGACCAGAGGACGAGCAGCAGCGCTCTCTGTGAGTCAAATTACAACACAACTGCGATCGCCAACCCACCTGCCAAGCGTGGCGATTATTGGTATTTAACTCCAAATGATAATGAAAATCATTGGGGGAGGTCCACTACTGGACCCTCGTCCAGTAGTGGACGTCATGTAGCTGATGATGGAACACATGTTAATGGTAAAAACTTATATTTTTTTTAAAAACTCGAACTAATATGAACTGGTCAAACGTCGATTAATTTACTTGGTAACGCGTGGAATTTTAAAGTTATTTTATACAGATATTTGATAATAAGTTACCTAAATCATAATTTAGTTCTGTAAGGAAAATTGCTAGAAATTTAAAATCCGTATAAATTACATTTCGTGGATAAAAACTAAAACGAAAATACCATAACAGCTTTTATGGGCTTACAGTTAGTACAAGGAAATAATGAACTTTCTTGTCTAATGACATTTATACAATTTTGATATTTAGGACGGCAGACCATTTTCTCGGCTGACTGTATTTGCTTCGCAATGATGGACATGTGTGCGGGGCAGAAGAACCGGAATGAAACTAGAATGATGAATGATACCTAATAAAGAACTAATTGCACTCACCGGATCATACATGGAAACTGCTGCTGCCGGGATGGGATAGGTCCTCAGAGTACCATAAATTGGCACTTCGATTGCTGTGGCCGAAAGAGTCAGCTCTGGGAACACTACGATGTCTGCTCCCTGGAGTTTCACAAATACAGAGTGAATCAAAAATAACATTTTAAGACAAAGGTATTGTTTCTGTGGAGCCTTTTGAGTTATCTCCATTTTAGCACCTCGTTATAAGTATTTTTGATTGTGCTTTATATCGTTCGGGGAGATCGACATCTACTAACATTATACACACGACTGGGGTCTGCGGAAACAGTAGCGTTTCCGAATCTGTATAAGAATTTGATCAATAGTATCAGTGCCATAATAGCTGATGTGATGGCATGGAATGTAACTAAACCATTATGAATCCTAGAACAATTTGCACTGCATGGAAGATCTATACTTATGGTTAATTGTGAGGTAACTAATGTATATACGCCACGGATTGACAGACATATATCCATTCTACAGAAAAACTTAAAATAAAAGTTAGCGATATGATTAATGTGACATTTGTTTCTAATGACAATTGCTTATGCAATTCTTGAAGCGTATTTGCCTCTTTTTTACATTTGCCGTTAGAGTCAAGCAAAGCTAACAAGCCGTGTGGTGACGGCGAATAGAATACATGTGTCACCACCCCAGCCAAACTTTTCCCGCTATGGGGGTCGTAAGAGACGACCGAGGGACCCCTCCAGAGAACGGGCAGCAGCGCTCTCTGTGAGTTAAACCACAACCCCACTGCGATCGCCAACCCGCCTGCCCAGCGTGGCGATTATGGGCATTTACCTCCAACAATAAGCACAACAAGGCCACGGTCCCCAGTTCCCGGCGGCTCCGCTATTCCTGGTCACGGTGGCGACCACGGTAACGGCGGAGCAGGGGGTGCGAAGAATCTCCGGGTTATGGGAGGCCACCACAAACAACTGACCCTGGCGACGTACAACGGACGCACGCTACGCACGCTTGACTCGCATCTGGCACAACTCGAGGTGGAACTTGGGAAAATTAGGTGGCACATATTGGGGCTAAGCGAAGTCCGAAGAGAGGGAGAGGACACCATTACCCTCAAATCGGGCCACCTAATGTCCTTCCGCGAGGGAGACCAACAATCCCAAGGCGGCGTTGGGTTTCTTGTGAATAAGTCCCTATGTAACAACGTTGTGGAAGTGTCTAGTGTGTCAAACAGGGTAGCATACCTTGTCATAAAACTTACCGAGAGGTATAGCCTGAAAGTAGTACAAGTGTATGCATCGACCTCGACACACTCGGACGATGAGGTGGAGGGCCTGTTCGATGATATATCGAAGGCCCTCCACTCCACTACTAAGACACATTACAGTGTTGTTATGGGGGACTTTAACGCTAAAGTGGGAGTACAGAATTGCAATGAATCGGCAGTAGGATCCCATGGATTTGGAGCAAGGAATCATAGGGGGTAAATGCTAGTAAACTTCCTCGAACGAGAGGGGCTATTTCTAATGAACTCGTGGTTTAAGAAAAAGCCCCAAAAGGAAGTGGACCTGGCAAAGCCCCGATACTATGACCAAAAATGAGATCGATTTCATCATGACGAACAAAAAGCACATATTCAGAGACGTCTCTGTGATCAACAGGTCTAATACCGGTAGCGATCACCGACTAGTCAGAGGCTCTCTGAATATCAACCTTAAGTCTGAACGTGTCCGTCTGATGAAAGCCAGGCTCCAACCAACCATGCTCCAAACTATAATGGGATCCGAAGCTTTCCAGCTAAGTTTGGAGAAACGATTCGTTGCCGTGGAAACCACAGCAGACGTGAACAAGAACCTCGAAAATGTGACTCGGGTCCTCAGGGAAGAGGGTACGAGATTTTGTGAAATACAGCGTAAGGGCAGTAAGTCAAAGCTTTCCGAGGAGACTTTACGGCTGATGAAGGAACGACGTGAAAATCCGCCCGTCACTTCGACCGCAAGGCGGGCTCTAAACCAGGAGATTAGTAAGCACGTGCGGCACGACATCCGATGCTACAATACTCTTTCAATAGAAAACAGATCACAGTGGCGTGCAATTGGAGAGGCCTATGTCCAGCAGTGGACAAGTATGGGCTGATGATGATGATGATGAGAAAGAGCGATTGAGCAGAATCGGGGGTAAAAAGTGTTCGTACAATCTCTTGGAAGAAGCCACCTTGCGAAGTTGACCACATGTGGAGAAGTCGTCACTTCGAAGCCGTGGGTCCTTTCGGAAGTTGAAGACTTCTATGGCCAGTTATACGCATCGCATGCATCTCGCCCTGATCCCGAAAATGGGGACTCTAGAGCCACATTGACACGCCACTCCACCGAGGACCTGCCAGAAGTCAGTACTGGCGAAATTGAGATCGCTCTTAGACAGCTCAAAAACGGAAAAGCTCCAGGAGAAGGTGGCGTTACAACAGAACTATTAAAGGTTGGAGGTAAACCGATATTGAGGGAGCTCTAAAAGCTTTTTAACGCTGTCCTGTTCGAAGGAAGAACTCCGGAGGCGTGGAGTAGAAGTGTGGTCGTCCTGTTCTTCAAAAAGGGAGACAAAACCCTGTTGAAGATCTATCGACCCATTTCTCTTTTAAGCCACGTCTACAAGCTGTTCTCAAGAGTGATCACAAACCGTCTTGCGCGAAGACTCGACGAATTTCAACCTCCGGAGCAGGCTGGATTTCGGAGCGGTTATAGTAAAAGTTGATGGCAAAAGTGACTGATTTTGTAAAATACTTATTAGTGGAGAGTTAGAACCTGGATCACCTATGACTGTAATTGTCAATTTGCCTGGATAAAATTAACCTAGAAGACTTATGAATGTATGACTGTTAGTGAACAGAGTATTTGTATTGGTGGACGTCACAAACCTGTTCTGCAGCTTCAGCAATGTACATCAGGTAGTTCTCCAGGTTTGCCGTGGTGTTAGAAGTAAAAGCGTACTCCAGAACAGCCGCTACATAGGTGCTGTCCTGAGGAGTAGACCTCTGAAATAAAAGAAAAAAAAAATGTTTGTATAGCGGCAGTACTCTTAGTAGCAACAACGTTTTTTAGAACTTTCTAGGAATGGATGAACTATTGGTCGAACTTTCTGGAATATTCCTTCCTAATCCTTTCTCCGATTGGTTAAGTGGCTCTTGGCTACCAGGATATCTGGTTTCGGTTTTGTTTTAGGTACCTTTTGAGTAGAAACAGTATTGTTCATGATTTGAAAAACACCTGAAGTTGAGTTTGTTCCAAAATAATTTTCGTACCTACTCCTTATTATACTTTACGATTTGCTAAGCCAGCGCAGATTAACAATGTGACAACGGATACCCGCAATAACGGGCTTAGTTTTGATTTGGTTGGGTGGTGGGGGTGGGGTGCTGCACGTTCCTACAATAAAATTGCATCGTTTGTTTAGGATGGTGATGGAGGTCCCCGTCATCTCCAGTTTCTAGAAACTAGTGGACGCCTCGCGATGTCATTCGCGTATTTTCAGTATTAATTTCTTTTAACACAACATAAAGTTTTAGAACAAAAACTCCAAAATTAATGTTTTTCTCATATAAATGTGTACTCCCCCTCTACTTACCACCTTAAGGGACTATTTTTGAAAAATACTTTAATCTCACGTAACAAATCATAAAAGGAAGCGCTGAGCAGAATTTCAGCTTTCTTGAGTCAAGGTCATTGGGCTGGTCTCTAATGAGTGAGTGATGAATTAATCAGTCAGGACTTTGGATTTTATGTATATATAGATATAAATGTCATCTCCGGAGGCAAAAAAAAATCTATTTTGTATGGAGCACAACAACGTTTCTAAGACCATTGCTCGGGGTCCTTTTATATCCTGTACAATTTCTATATTACAGGGGGCCAAATTCAAGAACTTGATGACAGTTTTGTATGAGGATAAAGCAAGCGGACCCTAATGTTTGTGGCCGTTAAATTACAGAATTAGGAACTGTACGATCTGTTCATCGTAGTTCTGTTCATGTATAAAGTTCAGGCCTGAAAATGTTTATTAACAAAGATCAAGGGATAATTTGAGCAGCAATTAAAATTGAAATGAGGCATTTTAATTTATTTTTTTTAATTTGGTTTGTTTGAAAAAAAAAAATACGCATCCGGCGGCGGCGGTGTCGTCAATTAAACCCTCTTTGACAGAAACTTTTTGCAACTAGGTACTTCATGGAAAGAAATATCACGTCGTATTTAGCCTCAGACCAAAAACAACCAGACTTACAATCCTAAACTAGCGTTTAGAATAAAACTTATAAAGAGACAACGATATGAAAACATGCAGGAGTAAGAGAAAATAATATGTTCTATCCCTTCCTAAAAATCTGGCTCCAAACTGTCTATTTAATAGTATAAGTGACAGTTTGGATCCAGAAGTACATAATTTTCCATACATTTTGATGGAAGGTGGTAAGCGGTTTGCAAGTCTAGTTGTGTTTGGTCTGAGTATTTAGGTGTCTGATGGAAAGTAAGTGTCCTCTATGTCATAGAGTAAAATAAGTTTCAAAATGCCTCATTGACTACGCATCTGCTCACTAACTAGGCCCAGTGTAATTTACAAAAGAATGAAGTACACCGCCGCCGCCGGCCGGGACATCCCAGAGGTAGGCACCGTCTGACGTACCTACTTATGCCTTCACATATTGTGACACAAACACTTTGTTAAGGTCGATGTCATTGACATTATAATTTTCCTGATACTTCCCCCTTTACGTACAAGTTTTAGCATTGTTTCAATAAATTCTTTCTGTTCCTTGCAATTCTCTTTCAGCACGAAGACGACGGGAGATTTTTGATAGGTAAACTATATTTCAATACTACTTATTTAAATTTTATTTACGTCGTTAAATTTCACTGTCATCCGGTTACCGGTATTTCGTCGCCCATGCATCGTGTTGCATAATACCGATGTATTTATGTTCATTCACTATGAATGTACCTGTTTTTTTTATTTTACAGTACAGATGTACACAAAGGTCAAGTCAAATAAATTAAATTCCCGGCTCTCCAGTCATTGTTTACTTCTATTTACAAACAAATACATTTTAATAGTATATCTACTTAGTAAGATAATGAATAAACATGCATATCACTAACCTGAACGGAACTCCGTACTAAACATAAAAGAAAAACAACACTAAAACACTTCAACATATTTCTTATGATAACGTGACGAAAAATAAAAATAAAAACTCTTTGCACACAACCGCTCTCTGAGGCGGCCAGACCACGACTGACTGTTAGTATCTCACTATATCTCTATGATTCTGTCTGGGGACTAAAGTAGGTACCTACATATAGATAGAGCCGGCAAAAAACACTTTGAGCCAAACAAAACCATAATAAATTCATACGCTCTCACTAAGAATATTCTTTGTAATGAAACTAATTTTTGTTCGTAATAAACCAGTTTTGTGTCACACAATAGTAGCCCTTTTAGACAGTTCAATGGTAATTTGAAGTGTGGAGAGATTTCAGCTACAATGTTGTGTATTGATATAAGAAACACTTTACTGTGGCAGGGTGGCGTACAATCGGATACTAGAAAAGACCTTGAGGTAATGAATGTCTAGGGCAGGTGATCTGAAGCGAGTCGGACTGTGGCCAGGGCACGAATCTCTCCGACAGGGGGGTTCGATCCTCACTTTGTCATTGCTTAAATAATGATTAGGCGTTCGTTGCACCCCCCTGTGTTCTATTAAAACTTTAAAGGAGATATCACTATTAGCGTACATTAAACGTACGCTTCTGTGTTTTTGAATCTGTGTATTTATTTAAATAATTTATAGAATACCGACCTATAGGCTGATTTGGAAGTACCATTTTAAGCTCACCCTACTTGTTTCTGTAGACCCCAACTGTATGTATTAAAACAGGTGTTTTTGAACTGAATGTATTAACATTCCCCTCAAAAAAAACAAAATTTGTTCTTTTTAAGCGACTTCAAAAAAGGAGTATTTCTCAGTGGGGAATTTCCAGGGCCATTGTTTCTTTTAACTACGTCAGATGTCGCTAGCTGTATTAGGGGAAAAAATGTCAAAAAATTACGAAGGCGAGTTACTTTTATTGTTTGTTTTTGTATCGTTTTTGTTATTTATGTTAGAAAAGTGTCTGAAGTTTGAATAACTTAACAAATAATAAAAAAGTACTAATATATAATTTCCAGAACTCACCCTGGACACCTACTAGCGACATCTAGATAACAATTTTGTGGGGTTTGAAACTTCTCCATTATATCCAGATCGTATAGGTACAGGCTTTTATATTTTTGTTCCCGTATAACTACGTCGTTTTTGAACCGACTTTGATTTTTTTTTGTTGGAAAAAAGATATTTTCGAGGCGGTCCCATGATAAGCAAATCAGGGATTGATGATGGCAAACCGATGGTATGGGGAGGTCGAAATTTATTTTTCTTTGTGGGACATTGACACCTGAAATGCACTCAAAAACAGTAAGTAGATATCGGCTTAAAATGGTATTTCCAACACCTGTATAAATTAAAATAAGTACATAATTTTTTTTTCTAAACAGTAGTATAACACAAATCTTGATGAAAGACATTTATGATTTTAAAAACAAAAATAAACGTCCCTGGTTCGAATTAATATCTTTTCGTGGCCAGAAGTACCGGGAAGAAACTGGCGTCTTTTCATATCGTCAGAGCATACATCTAAGTACTTAACATAAATATTACTTAATACTAATTTAATAAATGGCCGTGCCCTTGTGGGTTTTGGCAAAAAAAGGAAGAGGTTTTCAATTCGACGGTATTTTTGTTTTAATGTTTGTTACCTCTTATAACTTTTGACTAGGTGAATCGCATTGGATGATTATATTTCGTTCGAAAGCTGGTGCATTGCATCCCAATTAGGTACAGTTCCTACAATGGCATCCATGAGTTTTAATATTATGCTGTAGTCGTTTTTATTTTCTTTAAAGTAATTTTTATTGTCAATTCTGTCTGTGGCAAAATATCTCAACCGTTATTTACTGATCGATGTTGGTTTACCTGCTTTACCTTTCTCTTGTCTTGATGTCACTCCGTGTTTCCGTGTTGCACCTAATACAAAGTAGGTAACAGCTGCGACAATAATACTAACCTACTGATTCGATAACGTTTGTTATCAATTTGTTACCTGGCACATTGCAACTTAATTGTGAATACGGCTTATCTTCATTGGTATAAGACTATTATGTAAGACAGATAGAAAAGTAAGGTTGCACTGGCTATCAATCGTGCACTTGCAATCAGATGCTATTTCATCAGCAGCATCATACTTATCGACTGCTGGACATAAGCCTCTCCAATTGCGCGCCACTGTGATCTGTTTTCGGCTTCTCACATCCAGGTTCTGCCAGTCATCAGTCCACCTTGCCCGGCGTCCTACACTCCGCGCAAGAACTCATTTGCCCCAAAGATCATCGGTTCTACGGCTAATATGTCCAGCCCACTGTGACTTTAGCTTGCCAAACCGATGAGCCATTCTCTGTCGGATCACTTCATTTCTGATTCGATATTTCGGAGAAACGCCGCGCATAGCCCTTTCCATAACAGGCTGTGCGACTTTGAGCTTGTGGGCCAGCCATCCATGTCTCAGCTCCGTATGTTATTAAAGGTAGGACATTGCAACTTAATTGTTAATAACATCTTATCTAAATGGTGTAGTGCAACTAACTTGTGTGCGGAGTGGCACATTGATGGCTTCCATGCTATCTTCAGAAAACGGAGTGCGTCACCGTGTTCGCGACAGTCCGAACAGCATCCTGTAAGTGTTGTCTGACAGAATCGACAGTCCATTCCTCAAGCGATACATCTGTCTACACATCAGATAGCTTGTGACGACCGCCACCCCGACCGATCCATTTAATTTAAGTTAATTACTTAATTCCAATTGTTTCCACGTGTTTGAATTTTATTTTATTTTCAATTTTATATTATTGTATTGTATTTTTGTTTCATTTTGTCATTTTATATTGATTGCCAATAAATTGTTTCTAATACAGTAGTTTTAAGAGAAATTTTATGCAAAAATGTGAAATACATAAATAATTATAAATTAGTGCACTCGTACGATAAGACAATGTGTAAGATAGATAGAAATGCAACGTAAAAATATTGATTATGGGTTCGAATCTGGCTATCAATTGTGCCCTTGCAATCAGATCCTATATATGTAGCTATAAATATACGCTAGCCAATTCTCTTAAATTATCAAACAAAAATATCGTAAACCCAATAAGAAAGGGGCATGGCAATATCAAGTCGCGGGTGAATAAGTACTTAATGAAGAAGTAGCACATAGTAGACCACATAGCTGATTAATATCAGGCAGGATGGTGGTCAAACGCTTGTTAATTGCGTTAAAAAATACTTAATTTAAAACAGGCAACAATGGTATGTTAACGAAGGAAGCACTAAGAATAAACAGACAAAATATCAACCATTGAAGTCTGACAGTTATGCACTATACACAAGCCGCGTTTCGACGTTCTGGTGTAAATTAGCGGTATTATTCTTAATCAATATTAACAAGACAAAAATAAAAAAATTAATAGTTTAATACCCAATCGTATTAAACTATTTTTTTTAATTTTTGTCTTCTTCCATGACGTTCTTTTTCAGGAAGTCAGCTCCTACGTTTAGAATAAACTGCACACCGTTTAATCCCAAAGTGGAGTAGGCTAGCGGCGGGATTTTGTAGGCACTTGCAAAGTAAATGCTCACATTTTCGGATTACTTAACTTAAATATAAGCAAGTGCCTAAAGTGCGGGTTTCCTCACAAGGTTTTGATGTCACAGTTCATTGCTATGCGTACATACTAAGGCTCTGTTAAAGGTCCCTTTTTACATTCGGAGTTCAACTCACAACCTTCCTCTATGCCTCCCGTCATTTGATAATCACTGATGTCATTTATGTACCTTTGGGCGCAGTGCTATCACATTCCCATTGGGGAGGAGATTGCACAGAGCAAGTGACGGTGGATTGGTCACACGATCCGGAGGGGAGAAATCAATAATGGTAGTATCGCGTTCGAATGGCAGCCTGGTGGAGCCTGATACAGGCCTAGACGCCCCGTGTACACGTGGAGGCTCTCCTTCGACGGATGAGTTGTTCGCGGAAGACAGGAAGGCGTGGCGCGATCTAGTAAAGTCCATTTGTACCACCGGTGTCACGTAGGTCTTCAGCAACAAAGTATTTAGGTACCTAATAGGCGAACGTGCTATATCGTGAATCACATAATATGTCGCTAGCTGAACCGGGCTAGTATGGTAGTCAAACGCCTGCATATCTGCAACAAAAACAATATAGTTCAGTTACTTTTCTCTTCCACAAAAGGCATGTTATTTATTATATTTTTAGTAGTATATTAATCATTTGGTGAGTGTCTGTGGTCCAGTTGGTCGGATACTTGAATTAACCGGGAGGTCGCGGGCTCGAGTCCGGCTACTGGACGTGTACCAATAGCACTCTTTTTTCAGAGCCTATGTACGCAACGCAACGCTCGTACGGTGCAGGTCAACATCGTGATAAAACCCGCACACGACAAGGTGTGTGAACCCTATAACGGCGATGAGCTCACCTCGTCACGTTGGGTTTAATACGCTTGATGAATCGTAGGCATTTGCTTTAGCAAGTGCCTCTGTCTACCCCGCTTTGGGATTCAAAGTCGTGAAGTGTATTATTTTTTATATTTTTATTCATAGTATATTGGTCATAGTAGAGATAAAATCCGCAATACAACGCTTGACAACACCACTTACAACTACGACTTGATAACTAGTAATAATCTGAAGATAGGTGATCTTCAGATTATTTGAGAACATGTTTTTTTATATCAATAAGTCTCCGACTCTCTCTCAATTGTTTTCCTAAATACCTACCTTGAAAATGAGACCGATACATAGATGCCGATAAGGGGGACAGATTAAATTTGTTGGATTAGGTATCTTATATAGATCTAAGGTATATTTTATTTTATGGGCAAATCCTTATCCTTAGCTATGAGGTAAAGCTTCTTGCTTCCTTGCTAAAGCCCCATTGTGAATATTTTTTTTCTCGTTTTTGGTTTGGAGTGGTCAGAATGTTATGATACGAATCAGTCAGCGGTGACTGACTGAACCGGAGCTTTGAAGTAGGTACCTTCGTGCTGGCCTTGTTTGGGTGTTCTGTTTATAAAAATATGTAAGTGATAGCAAATAATTATCTGGGTTCCAAAACACAAGCGCTTTTGCTTGGTACTTAGCATGGATTGAAAGATAAGTTTGTGTATAAAACTTAAGTACATATGCACAAATTTTAAGTGCGAGGCGGTACCTATGTATCTTGTTAGAATATAAGATGATAAAGATAATACTTATTTGATAAGACTTGGATTATTTTTTAATGGTTTGGTAGATAAGTACGCGGTATTTAATCATAATTACCTGATGCATGTTTGGACTTTGTTATATTTGCAGATTAGATTTTTTTTGAGTTCCATAACTAAATGGGTTGGGTACAGATCTTTTTTAATGGCAAGGAAACTGCATTCCTTCGTACGTATTGTGTGCCTTTTACGCTTCAGCCATTTTGCATAATATGAAAGAATTGGAAACAAAACGTGTTCCTAAATAGAATAGAAGTGCCATTAAACACGTTCTTTTGGTGTGCAGATTGATTGATTCTCATCAAACTGTCAGTATTTGTAACAAACTTAAAAAAAGAAGGAGGTTCTCAATTCGTCGGATTTTTTTAAATCTCCGATTTTTTTTTCTAGTTATTCAAGACGGAGTTATAATATAACGTGTACTAAGATAAGGTATCCGATTCACTGGCATTTGTCAGCTCGACCCAGTGTTAAGTAAGTACGTATTTGTGTACTTATAAACAATATTATATCCAAATACTGTTTTCTCTTTACAGAAAGATTAGTAATAGGCTCAGACCAAACACAACTAGGCTTAGAAGCCTCGTAGCACCCTCAGTCTTTCTTTTTCTAAGCAATATGCTTGGATGTCCTTCTGGATCCAAACTGTAATTTTGGTACTTATTAAAAATGAAGTTCATACAATACCGTGCTACGCTGTAAGGCACAGAAGATAAATATCTCTTGCTCTTTCACTCCTGCATGTTTATCATTACCGTTGAAATCGTTACCGTTACCGTTATCGTTGTCTCGTTTTATTTTAAACGCCAGTTCCGGGTTGCAAGTCTTGTTGTTTTTGGGTCTGAGGTAATAGGTATTTCGGAAGATTTCGCAATATCATATTAATATTGAGCAAACATCGAGCACTTATGAATAGGTATATTGTAGTTATTGTGATAAGGCGATTATTTATAGTGAGTATGTAATGTAGATGACATTTCTTTTTTAGAAAGAGTTGAAGAGAAATGTTGGATATAGATGGCGCTTTTCACGCTTCACTCACATGAACCAATGAAAGTAAGGCAATCTGTTGAATGAACTTTACTGATAATCGATTTACCAATAGTGCTGTTTCTGGTTCTATAAGTGCAGTCATGATTTCTTTAGGAAAAGTAACATACTGTCAAGTTACAATCAGGATAGATGGCGATGGGATCTCCGTTCTCCGGAGGGTTAAGTTTCTAAATGTTTACCTACATCCAAAGTTTCTGGAGTCCACCATATCAATTATCTCATTAGAACAAGCGAACGCGCCGTTCGTTTTCAAGACACTCGCCGGCATTTGGTGGGAGGGCTCACCCTTTTACCATAAAGCTACTCTATACAATGCCTTAATCCAAAGCGTTGTAAACTATGGTTCATTTCTTCTTGAACCATGTAGTGAAGGAACTCTCATCTCATCTCATGTAGTAAGAAATAAGACAAAATCCAGTCCTGAAGATAATTATCGTGTAATATGTCATCTATCAGTCTTCATCTATCAATGCTTTGCAGGATGAATGCTGCGAGGTTATTCTAGACCTACGCAGACAATATCTTGAAGATCGTCTAATGGGAAAAATACTCGTAGTTTCAATCGACTTCCAAGTCCTTAATGGAAAATTAAACCACCGACGATGAAGCAACTGGAGATATAAAGCGGTACCGTGTATCCTACGCAGTTTTCTGGATTTTACAGACATTTCTAGCGTTTTAGGTTCAATCCACCGTAGGTGCGCCGTGTAAATGAGTATATATACTACACGCCTGTCTGCCAGAGAGGTAGACACTAGACAGGGATTACAGAATATATCCACTTATCACGGCCCTAAAATATTTGTGTCTCTTCATCCACATTCTTTGGTTTTCGGTAGGTACTTTTCACGCCACCTTTCGCCAGGACATCACCAATCTCTCCTTCTGGAGCGACCTCTACTCACCGTAATTACATTAATGATACTACATTCCATTGGTACATGTAGTAGGTACTACTAGTGAGGTACCTACTCTTTTGAGTAGGTACAAAAAAGACCGGCTGTATTATATCCTTGTTGTCGGATTTGCTATACTTCGGTGCATCCGCTAACGGTAACGCTCTTACCAACCAAAAGGTGTAGGAACGAGATAACAGCGATAACGTGATATACTTAACTATTCATCATCATCAGCCACATAACGTCCACTGCTGGACGAGGGCCTCCCCCAATGAGATCCGTCATTTGGGGTGAAATGCCAATAATCACCACGCTTGGCAGGCGGGTTGGCGATCGCAGTGGTGTTGTGGTTTAACTCACAAAGAGCGCTGCAGCCCGTCCTCTGGAGAGCTCCTTCGGTCGTCTCTTACGCCCCCATGACGGGAAAAGTTGG